>JABVXU010000721.1:0-23838 GCA_013365365.1 Cruorifilaria tuberocauda
TTTTTATTTTTGCTATTGTTGCTTTTATTATTATTATTATTATTAGAAGAACTTCCCTACATAGCAAATGAGAAATATAACTTAGTAAATAAATGGAAATGTATTAAATGATTTGATTTAATTTAATATGCATAAATCATTGTAGTATAAATTGTACTACTCTAATCCGATTGACTTCCCGTAATTGTAGCAACATTTTTCATCTCATTCAATATTAAATATAATTTAATCTGCTAATTTAATAATATTTTAATTAAGAAAAAAAAAACAAACAAACAAGTAAACATTTGAATTACAGTTGAGCTGTGATTAATAATGTATGAGATTCTGTAAAATAGAAACAAATATAATCGTAAGCTTATAAGCATAAATTAATTTTCATGAACTTTAATTTTTAAATTTTTAATCGGACAGTTATATTTGTTTATCTTCATTTCTCTCAAAAACGATCATTTGCATCTCTTTTTTCTATTCTATTCTTCCTCCTATTTTTTTTCCACTCTTTTCCTATTCCATCTATTGATTTAAAAAGAAAAAGATAATAAATTATTTTTTAATTAAACAGTAGGAAATATATTTGTTGAAATTTTCAACTACATCATTTTAAGAATTCGCGGGAATTATAGAGTAGTGATGAAAGAATTCTATTTAATTGATATATCCAACAAATTTGACGAAAAATCGATTTCATGAATTATTGCAGTAACATATGCTGGAATGATTACACAGCGAGTTCCATCCTCTTCAGTATCCAAGATGTGTTCCCCCTGGGACGATGAACGTTTCGCATTGGCACATGCTGTTAAATCTCACCTCAAGATATTTGGCAAAATTTTTTTACGTATCCGGTTTTCTTGTTTTTTTTCCGTTTTCCTAATTATAATGATCCGGTAAATTCCAACAATAATTTATCTCTTTTTATTTTTTTCACTTGGTTATATAGTATTATCATGCTAAAATTTCCAAGAATTTTATAGTAATTATATTCGTACAAATTAAACACTTTTAGTGGTATGTATCTGTAAAAATTAATATTTATATAATAAATAAGACAAGAAATAGTTTATAATATCTTCAAATAAAAAGTAACTATGTGTATATATTTATACTCATGATTATAAAAAATCTTTTTCTTTTTCTAGCCTCAATTTAAATAATAAATTATACGCTAGAAGTTTTTAATGTTCAGAAGACAGATAAAGGAAATATTCAAATATCCTGACATAATTATTACACGTTGATATAAACTGTTCTCTATGATTGGATAACTTTTTATTTAAACTTTTATTTAGAGAATTTGTTAATTTTTTTTTATTTAGAGATTATCCAAGAATTGATTCACGCTATTTTAGCGTGGGGGGTATTTCTGGGGAAAATTTTTTTTATTAATTTAATACGCTTTAATACTGCAAAATTATTTAACAATTTTTTCATTTTTTATTTAATTTTTCTTTTCAGTTTAAAATTGTAATCAGATTCTTAATACGACATACTTGTATTTATTTTACTAATGAAATCTATTCGTTAATAAGTTATTTGAAAATTGAAATCTAAATTGGCATTCAAAACTAATGGCCACCGCTACAACAGCACTGGTACGTCCAACGGGTAATACTGGTGGTGCAATGATGATGATGCCAACGGGTAATGCTATTGCTATGGTTAGTGAATTATTTATTCAAATATAATCAAATTTTTGAAATTAAAATAAGTTTGAAAAAAGTGGGCTAAGCTATTAATTAGCGTAATCATCACATTCGGAGTTATATTCATTAATTCGTCTGTCTCTCCCGCTTTCTTACTCTCTTATCCGCTATGCTAATTGTAAAATCACCGACAAACTTTTAGTCAATTTTGATAGATTAAGAAGGAAACGATTAGCCAACAGCTGGCGCTATAATCATTTCTTTGAGAAGAGAGATAAAGAGACAAGTCTTACCGTTAACCATCGTCCCTTTAGTGACGTACGGATATTATCATCAAGTAAGGGGGTACATTGAGATTTTGTGATGCGGTATATTGACATTATTGAATATTAGTTCTTTATGACTATAAACTCAAGTGACGTCAAACAGTGATGTATAATTATAATAAAGCTGATGGTAAGCCATTTTAAAAATTCACTCCGTTGGTTAATTAGGTTGCAGTAAGCGAGGAAGACGAGTTTTTGCAAGTGCAATTTGCGAGTAGCTTGATATTGTTGCGCTCTTCAACGATTGAGCTAACAACTTATCAGTTTTGATGTTTCAGTCGTCATCGATTATATTGATCAGTAGGCAGTGAAAGAGCGATTGAAACAGTCGTGATTAGATATTTATAATTGTGAATTTTATCTAAAAAAACATTCCAGAAAGCTGAAAAATATTTCGAAACATTGCCAATTCTGTTCGAAATATTCTGGCTCACTTGTCATGATAGTAAAAAATTAAGAATAATATGGTCATAAAAATGTGATAAATTTTTGTGATCCATTTGTATGCAATAAAAATTAGAAGGTGATAATAGAAACGTTTTTCAAATGAGAGTAAAATAAATGTATGGATGAGTGGAAAAACAGCTCTATTACTATAGCAACCGATTGAACGAAGTTTACTTTTGTGTTGTATGTTTGTTTGAAAGCATATATTTGAACTAATATTACTTTATTTGTAGAGTCATACTTTTCGCTTGCCACTTATTTGATTATATCATCTGCTAATTTGATGTTGACCTAATCATTTGAGAATATTTATTATCATATGTATTAGAAATCTTATTTATTACTTTATAGTTTTAACACAATAGTTTGACGCCATAGCGAGAATGGACTTTAGATGTTTTTTTAAATTAAAAAAAATATTCAGCAAAAAAATTTATTCGACTCCATTGGTTCTTTTTTTTATATTAAAGTATTTGTATATATATTAATAGATCACAATTAAGAGGATAAATCGATAGGATGATTGTCAGTTTTCTATGTTATTATAATATCCGAACTGAAATATTTAGCGGCAGTAAGTAATTTTCAAATTATGATGAAGGTATCATCAAAGAAATTTCAAATCAATTGTTCGATTATATTAAATTTGAGTAAAATTTTATAAATTTTGAAGGGTTGTACAGGTCAGCCGTCACAAGTATCACTGTATCCACAAAATACATATTCTGTTTATCCTTCCCAAACTGGTGTCGGAGCGTCATCAGCCAGCGGACGTTTACTTTCGAATAATTCCTGCGGTAATTTTTTTACTCTTCACTCTGTGTGCTACTAGATCAATCCATTAGGAAAGCATGAGATAACTCAAATTTCGAAGTAGAATGTGAATATGTTTGTAAGCATTGCTGTGTGCTATGTATTATAAGCATTTTCCGGTTACCTTTATTAGTTATATTTTATTAAATTACAGATGCAGCGCTGGGAAATTTTTTTCCCCAGCAGCCGCAACAAAACTATCCATTACAACGGTCATTTTATCAAAATTTAACACCGGAACCACAAGCAACAGCAGCTAATAGCGTTATGCCTCAAAATATGAATTGTGAAGCCGTTGGTTCAACAACGACAATATCTAATGACAGTTTGAATACATCGGTTTTAACCGATTTGGGTAAGACTCCGTCACAATATCTACAGCTATTTTTTTGAGTTGTATTATTTACTTCCACCAAATATATGCAATCATGAGAATCGGCCAATAATTACCAAATTTTATTTTGTTATACTTCATATTTTCGTAAAGCAATCACTAATGAACTGTTTATTTTTAAATTGAAATGATTGATAGCTTTTTTCCTTGGAAAACGAATGAAGGTAGTGATCATCGTGTTCCTTTAGACGGATTATAAGTACTGCAATATTCTTGACCAATTATTTCAGATATGAGAGACATTTTGTACTGCTGAAGATTAATTCAGTTAGTTGAATAAACCTACTGTAATCATTTTGCAGGCTCCCAATCACTATCAGTTCGACGGCCTTCTAGTTGTAGCAGCCGGAGTCGACCATCATCATCCTGTTCCTCTGCTACAAACGTACAAATACCGATTACAAGTACTCCAGTAACTGTAACGAGTGCTGCTGGACCTGTTACAACAAATATGAACGGTTTAGCTAATGCATCATGCACAAATACAGTTGCATCAATTTGTCCCACTAAAAATACTGGTTAGTTTTGTTTCCTTTTTAGCTGTTAAATCTCTATAATCTATATATGAAGTTTTGTTTTTTGTACGATCCTACTTGGGACAAAAAATCAAGATATTGTAAGAATGAACTAAAACTAACCAGACATTTCATATTATTTTGCTTATACGCAATATATCTATGCTGGATGAAATGGGATTTCAGTTAGCTTATTGAATTTTTATGATATTATTTTTAGCTTTTTTTAATCAGTTTGGATATAGTGGGGAAATATAACTTGTAAAAAGTTTCCAGATATCCTTATAATCCGTGATCCGTTTGAAGAGGATGAATTGCCCAGTACACGCTGTAATACTACAAATACTCGAATGATGTTGTTTAATCAGCGACCACCACAATATATCAACACTGGAAATCCTTTGGACTCTGGAGGGCAACTGGAATTACCTCGGTCAGAATATTTGTGAATCAAATTCCCATATTATCCATTTTCCTCTTTTTCTTGACGTCAAATGAAATAAAAAAGAAGGCAGAGAGAAAGGGATCTCATAGATATCAGTGATGCAGTTTCGACTTCATCATTTGAATTGTTAGAGGAAAGCTTTTCGAAACACACTTTCTAAGTTTGAATATCTATTTATAGGCATCTTCGTGTCCCATATCCTGAATCGGCATATCGAGCATGTATTGCAGCGAATAAAAATTTAGCTAGCTACCGTAACGGGGCATCATTACCTGCTTTCATACCATCTTATCCAACGCTTCCTGGCCCAAGGCCCGGCTCTGTTTTTGGTCCCAATGTTGGTCCAGTAGAGAATTCGGTAATGTATGGGAATCCACAACAGCAACGGCAGCAACAACAGCTCCCTGGAAGTGGTTCAAATTTTGGGATTTTGCGAAATAATAGAACTCAAGGAAATGCTTCACCAGGTAGTGTCTCTTTGTTTATGAAAATTACTACGTAAATTTTTTTTGCACGGTCTGTTCGCTTTTTTTTAAACAAAAACAAGTAATTTCAGGACTATTCTGCAATTTCTGACATCTAACTGGTATTTTCAGGTTGTCCACCCCTATCAATGGGTAATCCACCTGCACCAGCCCCAACTCAAGGTTTTGGAAATCCATATTGTGTTCAAGGACCAGTTCCAACGCAGCAGATGTTGGGACCACCTGGTAATAATTATATCTTAAGTAGTTAACTTGCATTTAAACAGGTCATTTGTACTATAATCACTGTTTTATATAATGAAGTCTTATTTATCACATAAGAGGTCACCGTATTGCCTCCAGAAACCAACTTTTAAAACTTTCCGAATTTAGTTTTTCTGATTTTTGATATTATCAGGACACATATCTGTTTTGGCCATAATTCAAACTTAAAAAATGCCTGGTTGTAATTACTGATTTTGATCAGCTTCAGTATGCCAAAGCTCTTGATTCTTCCTTAAAGAATAGCATAATCAAGTACTATACACTGTTTTACTCAAGGAACAGAATGGGCAAAGATTTTATTTTATTCTTTCTCATTTTTGAAGTATATATGGAAATTTAGTCTTATATCGATTACTTAAAAAGCATTTAAATACCAGAATCAAAAGCATCTCGAGAATCAAAGCGTATTTTCTTTTGATTGTATATAAATTCAAAATTTTTGAAAAAAAAATCTGTTAAATTCAAAATTTTGAGCACATATATTTCAGATCTTTGTAAAATGGTATGCTTTCTTATTTATTTTGTTGTTTTACAGGCTGCATGCAGCGTACTGAATACCTATCAGCTCCACCAGGTCCATACTGTATGCCAGCAAGTGCTACCGGACAGCCTTATTTTGGAGGACAGCCTGTTGGAAGACCCGAACCCGGAACGTCTAATATGTCTAATATGGTACCTTTGAACAGTGGTCCACAGTTAAATCCCATGGGAATGGTAGGCATGAATGGGGAAAGAATGGGACCTGTTATGGGAGTCATTGGTGTGGGGCAACAGCAAAGTATTGGCGCAACGACAGGAAAGAAAGGTAGTAATAAAAGGTATGTTGGATACTTGTGATTTTCCAAACTAAAGAGAAAAAAATACTTTTGGATATGTGCTATCCATACGATTTTTTGAAAGTCGTATCGAAGTGGATTGATTAATCACCATTTATAGAACCAAAGCTAACAAAGCAGCTGCAGCAATGCCGAATCTTACCATTATGGATGAGCAGCAACTTTTGGTGGCAAGGCGAAAACAGCAATCATTATTATCAACGGGGCAACAACAACAGCAACCAATGGTACCTGGAATGATGCTACCAATGTCAGTTCCATCTCAGGACTTTTATATGTCCCAAGGTGTTTGTAGCAATCGTGGTGGCATGCCACCTCATGTTGCACCAACACAGCAGCAGGCGATGGTGCCAATGGTATCCGCTAATGGAACTATTGCAGGAAGCGGAGTAGGACAATTTGATCATTTTGATGGTTTGTCGAATTTTTCGTCTAGTTCCAGAAAAAAAAAATTCTGATATAGTTGTTTAACTTATGAAATGTGTATTATATTTTTCGACAAAGCATTCATAGAAAACAGTTTGGACATAAACAGTGTATGCTTCTTGGATATCTATGATTCAATGGTTAGATTAAATTAGGATGTATTCGAATTTGAATTGTTAAAAGCTAAAATATTTTTAAATTATTTTGTATGATTAATTGATTGTTTATAGTTCGACCTTCAACAAGTATGAATTGTGCGCCAATGTCATACTGTCCTCCGACAGCATCAGCACCAAGTGGAACAGGTGAATTATTATCCAGTTTCAAATTCCTATTAATCGGAAGTATTTACTTAGTTTAGATTTAAATTTATTCATTGGATTATCTGCGTCAAATCTAGGTGCACCGCCTCAGCAGCAATCCACTTCTCAAATGATCGCCAATTCAATGATGATGACCAGGGGTTATGGTGGTTTCGAACAGAATGGCTTCATTGATAGCTTTCAGGTCTGTTAATAAGAATAATTTTTTAATTATGCATTAATCAAAGATATTTGATTTTTAAGTTAAGATAATAATAATGGTAAAATAGTGTGATGGATAGCTTACCGATTTTTCCTTAAAATACTCTTGAAAATATATTCTGTGTTGTATACGTTTATCTAGTGAAGATTCAAATAATGAAAGTTCTTTCGATAGATGCAAGGCTTATTTTTTTGCTTTTTTCCAACAAACTAATAAAGATGATTGTTTCGGAAGATTGTGCAATACTGGATTCTAATCCATAAGAATCAATAAAGTTGTTGAAATTGCATGTTTGTAACTAGAAATCCGAACTAAAATTTAAGGAAACTCAGCTGTGCAGTAATTGGAAGCTGTAATGTGCGTCACCTATCTATCCTCTTACATCATTTGTTTAGCAATTCTGATCTGTGATGCAATTATTATTTTTTAATATTTCAGTTCAGTACTTACTAGCAAAATTACTATCTCATCATGTTTATTTGTGAAATTTTTCTTGATCCATAAATTCAAGGCGAAATAACTAACTTGCTTTTCAGACTCAACGGAATAATGGTGGCAATGGTGATACAGTTTGCAATAATATGGCAACCAATATAATTATCACTACCAGTGCCAGCGGTGATTCGTTCACTGTACTGAATGGTTCTACAAGTAGCCAGAAAAGTATCGATAGCAAGCAGCGTTGTGTAAGCTGTACGGAAGAACTAAGAGTAAATTCTATATTTATTATCTTTTTTAATTTTTCCTTCGAATTCATTGCTTTGTTGGAACTACGCTGAGTAACGAGCAACACTTTTACTTTATTGGTTTAATTATGTTATCGAGTATAATAATGTTATAGAATGATCAACTCAGCATTCAATGCACGGCAAATGGCGAAGGTTGTCGACGTTTCTTTCATCAGGTAAGATTTATGGCAAATTCAATCTTTCTTTCCTCGAATCATAATTATCTGCTCCATATTATGAAACGGCCTATTCGCAAAAATAAATTGTATCATCATGCGGTTGTTTCTCTCTTTCTTTTACCCATATTCCTTTAACATATATCCATTTCATGTATTTACATTATTGAATATAATTTGAAAAGTTTATTGTTAATTAATTATGTTTTTTAGGAATGTAGTGGATTATTACCGGATGCATTCCGTGCTATCATTTCAGAACCATGTGCGGAATGGATTTGCCCGGATTGTTTATGCCGTCAACAGACGCAACTTACATTTGCTTAATATTCAATTACCGGCATATTTTTATTTATTTATTTTATTATTTTGTTCATATAAGTGATGCCGTACAATGTCGTATATTTTGAAACTTCTCATAAGTATATCTCATAGTATATATCATATGCATGTTTGCATATTTGAATATAGTTAAATATTGAACGAATGTCCCAAGACATTTGAATGTTGCGCATGTGCAATAATTTATATATTGTTTGTTTATCCAATATATATCTAGGCATACCATTATGTCAACAACATATTTGAATGTGTTTTTAGGTTTTCGGAAGATCCACATGTGTTTGAATATGGGTGTTTGTTCATGTTGTATGTTCGTATATTTTAATACCTTTATATTCTTTCATGTTTTGTCAACGTGTTACGATTATTCAGATTAATTTTGCAACTAATGCTGTAAAATTATATGAATTGCACGTGCACATTTAACGGTCTCATTATTCGAAAAAAAATTTAAGGTTTTGATATTTTTGAATTATTATTTATTATTTAAGCATTTTCTGTTGCTATTATTGTTATAATTATTATCTTCTTTTTAAAAATATAATTTGTCTTGTGTATGTTGCTTTATTTAATATCCTGATTGCTTGGCAAGAAGTTTGTGTTGTTTTCACTAGATTCATAGAATAAGATTTATTTAAAAAAAAAACTACAATTATAGGAATCACTACGAATCTAGTTGTTGGCACATTTGAAATGCACAAACTTTTTTGAAAGCACTTCTCAAAATCGTTCCCAACATTTCTATGTAAATTCATCTTTTTTTTTTTTGTTTCCTCTTATCATTACACGCCATCCTTACTGCTCTTATCTCTCTTAGATAATCACTCCCCACATTTAATTAATCATTTAGGTGGCTGCATTTCTGAAGGTGCCAGGCTATTTATTTTCACTCGTTAATGTGCGATATGATAATAATTTTGCATATTAATTTAATTTGTGTATTTATTGCATCTTACTAAATAATGCTGGTGGCAATGATGAACATCACACATGTTATGCTTGCCTTTCCTTTCAGACGGTTCTTTCATAATTTGTTTGTTCTTTGTATCCGTAATTTAAATTAAAAAGTTCTAATTAAAAGATTTTACATCAGCATCAACATCATTTTGAATTAATTATACCTGTATCTATAATATTTGATAAAAGAATACTTTTTTTTTATTCATCTTGGCTCCATTTTTTTAAAAAAAATGTTGGTGTGATATGTCTGATTTGTAAACTGGAAATGAATTCACCTGGAATACTATCAGCCACATTTGGATGAAATTTTTTTTTTGGTTTTCGTAATCGGAATTTGATATTTTTTTAATCATTCAAGTAGTTTCTCTGCGTTTTAATCAGTCTGCTATCAATGATAATTAAAAAAGTTGCTGCATGTCTTTCCATTTTTGGATGTAATTTTTTTAATTGATAATTTGAAAATTTTACACTGCAGTGATTGCTAACTTCATAAGATGGAAATAATGTGGCCTACTTTCGAAGCGTTCTAAACAGTTTACAATTAGAAACGTTATTGTTAAAATTGAAATGAACTTATGCAATTAAAATATTTCGATTTTTTTGTGATACAAAGAGATAAATCTCATCGAAGAAGGAAGGATAAATGATGATAGTATAAAATGAGAAAACTGGAAAAGTTTGTAATTTTAATTTCTTTTTAAATGTCACCTGGTCTTTCCTTCTCCTTCGCTCTCTCTCCCTCTCTCTCTCTCTCTCTCTCTCTCTGTTTTATGCATATATATAATCGATCACGTGTATTGTAGATTATTTCAATTTATAACAGAAAAAAAGCAAATCAAATTTTCAGGGAATAAAGAAAAAAAAAGAACAATTTGTACTATTCAGAAATTTTCAGCGATGTGTTTACTTATCAATTCATATATATGTGAAAATAAACGTGAAAAATTGGAAAAAGTCCTTTACAAGTAATTTAATAATGAAATTTAAAAGGGAATATCAAATAAGTAGTAAAATAAGCTGCTAACATTCAAATTTTAAATTTTAAAAATACGTAGTCCATGTGTAGCTTATCCATTTGTATTTATTCTAAATATAAAGTTATTTTTATAACTAGAAGCTAGAAAATATTTTATCATTATGAATTTTAATTAGGAAGAGCATTTCTCATATATTCTAAAAAGTTATAGTCTAAAATAATAATAGTAAAGCTTATGCTAGCTAGGTAGTCGTTGAGAATTAAATAATTCAACTGATATTATTATCTCTTATCAATTCTTATCAATGTTTCTCGCAAGAAGCATTATTGTAAGTATTGCATCGACATAAATAATGAAAGCTTTTTTGATTTTGATGATATTCTTGTAATCAACATATATCGTTTCCGTTGATATGAATACCATTTATCAGAGATGATGTATTTTTAAAAAATAGGAAAATGTATTATTTTGTTAACCTTCTGTTATCAGTTTTTTGAATCTGTACGTTTTGAATTTTTAAACCATTGATTAATATGAATATATAATTGCAAATGATATTTATTCTTGACAGATGATTATATAGTGATTATATTACATTTGATAATGATTTCATTCTTTTTGGACCTGTAATTTTTGTTCATTTATTTTGCCAAAAAATTATTCAAATAGAGTAAATAAATTAAAAAGTAAATAAAAATAAAAAGAAAAAAGAAAAATAGAGTAAATAAATAAAGTCTTTTAAAAATAAAGTAAATAAATAATATATCATATTCAGTGATAACGTTATCATCATACTTTTCGTTTATTGGGATGTAAGTGTTTCATAGCGAACCCACATGGAATGAAATCATTCATTGTATTAGAATGGTTATACAAGTTTCAGAGAGTACAGTGTTGGGGATTGAGGAAATAGCGTAAATATCGTTGATATATGATGAGAGCAGTGATTAGAAGAAAATTGGAGAGTTTAAATGCAAAAGAAAAAAAGTGAATTGGCGGGAGTTAGACGTTCGATGTTTTTTTTGTATAATCAGGATTTAGAGGAGATGCCTGATGGTGGATTCTGTTTCCTACCTCTGTATCTGTATCTGAACGATCCGTTGGAAGTGCGTGTTCCACGTGAATGAACGTGAAACCATACTTGGAAAGGAAATATCATTCTATGTGGTGATCTTCTCACTAGAAAGTTTGAATACAATAGATGAAATATTGACAAATTGATCATTTTTCGGACCAATGTCGTGAAATTCTTTGTTCCTCAATTTTTAGATAGTGTATTTTTCTAATTACGAGAAAAGAAATGAATGCATATTTGGATGATCTTATCATATGGGTATGTTACTTATTTTTTTTGTTACTAAAATTAAATAATTGAAAGAAAATCATAATACAGTTTTTGAGCAATTTGATGCCATTGTTGCTTAGCCAGTAAATGAATAGAAACATCAATTGTATGAGGATATTGTTTTATATCAAAGAATAAGTCAGTCAGCATTTTTTTTTCGTATCTTCAAAAATGCTCGAAAAACATAGCCAATTATTAGTTTGATCGTATAAAACTGGATACAGTTCATAGGAGAAAAATGAAAAACACACTATCATTATTTATAAAATGAGAATTAAACATAAAACAAAAATTGTTAAATCCTCCTTGAAAATTTCACGGTTACTTTATTATACAGTACTAAAATGCTGACTTTGAATTGTAGATAAGCAAGAACTTTTGTTTAGCCTTCTACTTTTTGAATTTGTTACAGCTCATGGGAAATCACGATCAAAAACTATGAAATATAGAGTGAAGGATGTCTTTCTGCTACCATCCAACAAAACATATTAACTAAATTGTTTAGTTTTAACTTTGACTCTTTATAGATTAATTCACTGGATGATAAGGAGGAATCAAAGTTAGCTGATGTTTTTTCGGGTCGAATCATTGCAGAAACATTATGCAAAATGTGTGTTCTTCCTTCATCTTTTTTGACTATTTTAAATCTTTTTCAGTTTAAATTATAATAAATCGATTAGACCTTTCTTGCGATTTTTATAAAGAGCATGACAAATAATAGTGATTATCTAAATATCTTAAGGAAAACGTTATCCCTAATATGTTCCCTAGCAAGCGGACAGTTAGCACTATGCACAGTGAATTATATATGCTTGTTCGATCTTAGATTTACGAGTTCTCGCCTGAGAAGCACCAAACGGTAAAGATTTCTGTTAGACTAATGAGACTCATCATTGTAAGCATTATAAGCTTGTGCTATTACTGATTGAGTTCTCATGGATCCGTAAGGGAAGAAAAAGTTCATCTTACCAAATGCGGTTAATCCATTTAATCTTTTTGCTAAATTTTATTGCTTTGGTAATTAAGTTTCTATCTGAAATTTATTGGAAAACACATGACAGCATTATTTTAGAAGAAAATTTTCGCAATAATTATAATGTTAATTTCTCTTAGCGATCCGTTATTTTTCAATGATAATTGGCTGGGCAAAATACCGCATTACAATGAAATGGCTAACTGGAGATTGAAAGCAAATAATTTACGTAAAATTTATCGTCGACTGTCGGAGTACTATACAGATCAATTAGGAGCAGAGTTGACACCAAAATGGTGCATTGACACATCGCGAATAGGTAAAATCATATATTTTTTTTGACAAAGGGAATATTTATTAATTTCTCATGGTTCGATTCTGCTATTAGTAATTACGATTCGAGAGTAGTATTCTCTTGAAGTTTTGATGGCTTTTATTAGTCTCCTAACATAACTTTTGTTATTCCAAACTTGATTTGAATTATTCCTGGGGAGAATTAGGCTACGAAAATGTGTAATGAAATGTGTAATGTGTAATGATTAGAACCATTAATACCAAAATCAAAATGTTACAGCGGAACATGATGACTCGGAAGAGTTATGTCGATTGTTGCAACTTGTCCTTGGAGCTGCACTTCTTTGTACAAATAATGGAAGTAATGTTTGGTATGATCATAAAACAACAAAATTTGTTTCAATTTGAATATTAAAATAGACGAAAAGAAGAGCTTCCAGAGGATTTCATTACTTACTTTTTTTAACCTTCTAATTGCTTAAAATCAGAATTTTGTTTTTAGAGTTTATACGTCTTTTAATGGATCAAAGCGAATCTGTGCAAAGAACAGCAGTGAATATCATGGGAGAAATTAAAGAATTAGTGCCGGAACCATCAGAAGAAAAAGCGAAGGCAGCTGAAACATCGGTGATTTTTTTCAATTATTCATTCACATACTTCGTTTTCAGATATTGTCAAAATTTACAGGAAATAATGAAAATGTGTAGGGTCACTGTAAAGAGAATAAATTTTTTAAGTCATGCTTTTAGAGCCCTGAATCGATAGAGTCCAAGGAACAGGTGATAAATTTGAAGATTAAGGTGGAAAACTTGAAGCAGGAATGCACTCAGCTAAACGAAAAGGTTTTTCTTCTGTATATAGATTATCAAAATAAAGAAACAGAAAATGCATATACATGTATGTATTATTTTTAGACTATGTTTTGTCAATCAAATTAACGAAATATCTTAATTAGTTATTCAACTGAAATTTCCGTTTCATTTGAAGAATGTTTTAAACTTGAGAAAAAAAAAACTCTGTCAAATAATATTCAAAGATTTAATTAAGTTGAAAGAAGCATGTACCGAGAGGGAAGCACTATCTAGTGATAATGAGAGTTTGCGACTACGCGTTGATGAATTAAGCGAAGGATCTGTTGAAATAGAATCGTTACGGAAGCAGATTCGTTCATTGCATTCCGTTCGTGAAAGCATTCAAGATTCACTTTATAAGTAATAATTTTTTACATTTGCAACAACAATTATATCAAACATTAGGTATTCTAGTTTGAAACTTTGGCAGCTGTATGGCTTTTTTTTAATTATCGAATTTTCAGAGCTGAAGCTGAACGAGACCATCTGAAAAAAATAAATCTGCAATTACTTGATGAAAATGCGGAACTTCGAACGAAGGTTCGCTTTTATTGATTAATTTACTGATTTTTTTAAATACTTCTGTTTTGTTAAATTTAAGTTAGATTTGATCTTCACTGGGATTTTTTCTAGATCCAAGATATGGCTCCATTGGAAGCGGAATCTAAGCGATTGAAAGATGAACTTGAAGAACATCGACTTCTTGCGCAAAAATATGAGAACTTTGACACACAAATAATGAACTACAAAGCAAAACTGAGTAAATTTCCATTTATTTATACGGAAAATTGAATATGTAATGTTGTGTAAAATAATACTGAGGCTATCGTTTTACGAATTTCATGCTCTTGGCTTATCTGTTTAGTGTTTTAATGTTTCTTTCGGTGCTCTGGCTTACTTAATATTTTTATTTTGTGATATCTATAATTATCTGAGTTTTCGAGAACCTTGCATTTCGGTATAGCTCAACCTTTAGTAGTATTACTACACTGTAACAAATTTATAAAGCGAAATTTGGTGAATTCCGAGAAATAAAATTGTGGCACATATCTCGATAATCGAAAGAAAAACGAGGAAGGTACCGGTAGGAAGAAACAACTGAGGAAAATTATTCACAATTGCCAGTTCTTTTTAGAAGAATGGAAGGCACAAAAGGTTGAAGTAAAGGTATTAGAAGATAAAGTGGCTACATACATGAAGAGCGTCATAGCGCTCGAGGACGAACAGCGTAAAAACGGTGTGTTGAAGACTCAGATTGAATCATTGCGACTGGAGAATTCGGAGTTGGAAACAAGATTGAACAGCGAAATTAGGCGAGCTGATAAGGTTTAAAATGATTGTTTTTCTAATATGAATTAATAAATTAGTTGTTTATGATAAAAAATTTATCAGTTGCACTTCACTAATCCCAAATATCCTGAATATCTCAATATTTTAGGCGGAATTCGAGTTCAAACAATTGAATGAACGAATTAGTGAGATTGAGAAGGATAATAGACATCTTCGGCAGGAACGACATGAGCTCAGTGAGCAACTTCTTTTGCACGGTAAGTAAAAGAAATTTTTGTATCAATATACACTTTTCTGGTTCATATGAAAGTGGAAACTAGTCTCAGAACCTTTCATGAAATTCTTTCAGAAAATGGCAGTGATGCTCCGTCACTACACGATGAAACAACTGATGCAAATTCAATTGCTCTTTTGAGGTTATTTTCAAAGGAAAAGATTTCAATGATTTTTCTAATTATTATTAATGTTAGGCTGGAATAAGCATAACTATAGCATATTTGTAACAGTCATGAAAAGTCTAAAAAGAAAATTTCTAACAGAGAACGAATTATTCGATTGGAAGCGGAGAAAGAACGTATGCTGGCTAGAAATATAACAGATGACGAAAAATTGGGTTTGAAGGAAGAACTTAGTTCGTTGACTGCTCAAAAGAGAAATTTGGAAACAGAACTGAAATTGGCACAAAATAAGGCAGATGAGTTGGGAAAACGGTTAATAATCATTATTAGCTTTGAGGATTTCTATAAAACTTTGTTTTAGATTCTTGTGACATTTTACTGTATTGTATGCCAAGAAATGCGGGTGAAAAACGTAAGAATGCAAGATTCGATAAATGAATAAGTTTTAAGTGCTTCTCAGTAATTTCCATTTCTTCTTTGTTCACTTAATAAATTGGCAACTTCGCATCAATTTCTTTTGCAACGTGTATTTTGTTTTAAGAATGAAAGAACTGAACGCCATAATTGAATCTGGTAAGTTTGTGAACAGTGATCGGTTAACAGAGGAGCAGACAGCAAATGAGCAGATGAATATTCAAATTGCACAGCTTAAAGCAAGGCTCGAACAAGCAACAAACGATCTGGAACAGCAGATCGCTGATAAGAAAGCATTAAGTGGTAGAATTTTTTTTTGAAAAATATAGAACAAATTGTTGAGATTATTTCAGATTTAATGTTACTGATATCAGCATTTGAACTTAAAATTTAAGAGATAACATTTTTTTATTTCAATCGGAGTTTTAATTTTTTTAGAATAAATAAGGAAAAAGTATGGATCATATCTCCTTTTTTATCGGTTCTAGAAGAATTAACATTGTCAAAGCAACAAGTGAAGACTGAGAAGGACAGATTGACGCATTACATGGAAAAAGCACGCCGTATGATTGAAGACTTGGAAGAGCAGAACCGGGCTGTCGAAGATGGTGCACTGAGTAGACACGAATTCGATTCAATTCGTCGTGAAAGGGACACATACAAACAAAATGTATTTCTTTTAGTATTAAGAAGTTCTTGGATTTGTGGAGAAAATTCGACGCGGTGAAGGAGCTGAACAGAATATGTAAAATATTAAACATCATATCATTAAACGCTGTTTTAGGTTGGAAAGAGATATCAAAGGTAATATTATTTATTCAAAAATTTTATAAAATTTTCAAATATAATTTTTTAGATTGAAGCACTGAAGGAAAGCTATGAACGTAGCCGTGCGAGGCAGGAGGAAGAACAGCGGCTGTTTACAACTCACGCTTATTATATGGTATCTTATGTGTTTGATGATAATTTTGATAATCGAAATAGAGATGGAAATACGGTGATCATTGGAAAAGTGCAAGTGTGATTGGGAAGATATTTCAAACTGCATTATGAGAAATACTCTCAAATATACCGATTGGGAAATTGATTTGTATTAATCGGAGTGACCTGTCCAAAAAATTCCTTGAAATTGTACCGTAATAAGCATTCTCATACCAGAAATGCTTTGTTTTAGTTTCTCATTTGCTTCAACTTATTTTTTTTCCATCTTTCATTTTTGTATTTATTCCATTATAAAATTATTTTTTAGCGCTCTTATAGATTGGATTTTAGATGATGCAACTGCAGCAGCAAAATTCTTCAGTTAGGGAACATTCCGAGGAGAAAAGCTTCCTGACACGACAACGCCAATGTAGTAACTTCAATATTATGAGGTGATATTCTATCTTTTCTTTTCTTTTTTCCTGATAATTCCGATCTGTCACAGTGAATTATGAAAATAACTGGCATATTGAGATGTTCGCTACACACTGTTATCCGACATGTATCCTTCATATTTTTCTGATTTGTTCATGATTCATTGCTAGATTATTAAGAAGAATTGCTGAACCAGTATTTTTTTGATTTGTTGCTGGTTTTGAAGATCCCTATCCAAACATCTACATAAAAACAGGATAGGATTAAAACCTATCCGTCGAGATTTATCAAATCGATGATTATGAATAGGATGTTTTCCAGTTGCCCTGCTTCTAATCAGCATGTATTAATTTTATTCATGAAACTATCGTTATTTTGACGTTGCAGAAATTTTCTGTACTTTGCATTATACTGTTCCTATCTATTGGTTTTCGAAGTATTTTTACAGAAGGATGGGATGAAGAAATTTTCACTTTAATAATTATTTTGCCAAGCTTACAGTGGTTGTTTTCAGTTTGCTGGCTGCAGTTTTATGCTTGATGTTTGCTTTAACCTTCTTTTCGAAGAATCCTCCGTCACTTTATAGTGAAGTTTCGTTCACCGGTGTACCGCCTACTTGAAATATTACCTAATAATAACCCCTTTTAATATAAAATGTTACTTTCTCTAATCTTTTTCTCACTCTGATCTTAGATCACTATCTGAGAGGGTTTTAAAAATTGTAAAAGTGTTCGAAAAATTCCATGGGAGTTGAATGTTTTTAGATTGGTGACATCGATGAAGTAAATAGAGTGTGAATAGGTTATGGCTTTTGATGTTGTTTAGGAAGAGTAACTGTATTTATCGTGAATACTTCTAATGAGCTTTTTGCTTTAATTGCTAACAATTTTCTTATTTTGCCGGTAGCTTTTAGTTGTTTTAAATTTTGGCTTCGTGTTCTGTGCCTACTTTATTTATTCATATTCCCTGTGCTTTCGTTTTTTTATTTTTCTTTTTCTATTATTTTAAAATGTATAGACGAGACCAAAGTTCTCCTAACAAGAATCAAAAAGAAGCGAAGATTTTCCGAAGAAAAGAAGGTTCTAAGTGGTATTTTTAGCATGAAATAAACTTATGTTGTTCATTCTCTCCATTTTGTTATTTTTTGAAAATTTTTTGTCGTTATTTCATCTCCTTATGTTGGCTGTTTTATAGTACAATACTACGCTCTGATATTAATAAAATTTAGTTTCATAAATGGTGTAACATCATTCGACTGGTTACCGTATAGATCATTTATTGTATGTAAAATATATCTCTATTAGTCAAACAAATACGTTTCTAATTTTCACTTACATAGTCCAAAAGACAATTTGAGCTGGCTGACAGTATCTTTCCATAGAAAAAATTCGACTGCGTTATCGGAGTCGTGAGGGGAGCAATGAAATAGTGGCGGGTGACGTCCAAGTAGCCGTGAATATGCGGATAGTCCTAAAGGAGGAAAATGGATAATCTTATATCTTATTTATTATGCAGTTTGATTGAAGGTTATATTGCCGAAAGTAAATCTCATTTTATCATGTTTGGAAATGCCATGGTTAAGTCTTAAAATTTGACAAGTTGCTAATTTATGCTGATTCTTAAATTGCCGAGTGACCTAAGCGTTTGGTAAGCATTATTAATTTTTATTGATGTTTAAGTTGGTCAGGCTGTTTTTCTTTTTTGGAATTATAGATGAAAATTATTAATATAGCATAATGTTTTTGCGCAACTTTTAGTTTTGTGGAGATCTGCATATGAATGAAGAATGTAGTTCGAAAAAAACAATTTGAGGATTTTTTTTGCTTCCCGCAACAACTGGTAAAATTTCAAAGATTTTCCATGTATGAACAAAAATGTATAAAATATTAAAACGGTGGTCATCGGCAAAAATTTGCGGGATTGTACTTGACGAACGATTACGTGAACAATTTTGTGAACGTCTGAAGCAGGAGTTGGTGAATCCTTCCTATTCATCTCATCCGGTTTACCGGTCATCTAATAAGGGAAGAGATAGTGCCGTGCTGATACCATTGGTATATATCAAAAAATCCCCGTCAATAATATTCACTCATCGATCATTGCTGTTAACTAGTCATCGTGGTGAGGTTAGCTTTCCAGGTGGACGCTTGGAGCAAGGCGAAACTTACGAACAGGTTTGTTTGCTAAACCATCATTTTTTGCACGAACCTGATTCAGTATTAATAATTGTCTTATACCATGCTCTTCAAATGATAAAATATCAGTAGCGCTGTGGATAAATGAATTTGCAAACAGTGATTCTTTCACGTAAGAATATTTTCAGGCAGCATTACGTGAAAGTGCAGAAGAGTTTGGCTTATATTCCTGTCAAGTTCAAATTTGGGGTCGTTTAAAACATGTGACAACATATAATCCTGTAAGTACTATAATGCCAGTTGTTGGTTTAGTACAAGATACTATCGATTTTAGCGCAATCAAAGCAAAATGTAACGAAGTTCAAACTGTCTTTGCTGCACCCATTGACGAACTCTGTACCAGGCATCGCTATACACATTTTAGAAGAGGTTGGTCATGAAGTGTTTACTCGTAGGATAAACATAATTGACTGTTTTAATCAAAATAAAGTGAGATGTTGATTTTTTTTTACACAATTAACTTAGTTATAAAATTGCTAATCAGGTTTTTTTTTTTCAGAATAACTATTTACTGCGTTATAGGTGATATGCATTACAAGTTACCGGTTTTTTTCACTTCACGTCATTACATTCTTGCTACAAATGTAACACCGCAAAGTGAATACCGTATTTGGGGTTTAACTGCCGGAATTCTTCATCTTGCATTGCTCAATTTATTCCCGAAATTTTATCAGCCAAAAATCTAAATTAGCATTTTAGTTCAGTGATAAATTATCATTCATGCATCTATTGTTATTTAAACCTATTCTGTGAATTTTTCTTCAACTTTTCATCAATCTTCTAGCTGTTCTAAATTTTATCTGAAATATTCTCTTATCTGTGTTAGTTTTAATGTCTCTTAATCTTCCAGTATTGTAATAATAACAGTTATTAATCATCACAAAATGTTTTTTCTCCTTGCTTTTGCTCAAAATCTTTCATTTAACATATTTCATATTAATAGGGAATTATAGTAGTTGACATTTGTTACATATTGTTTACAGGAGGAAGACTGACAGTATGCGAAGAAAATGCTCCCTTATAAGCCATCTAACTTTACAGAGAACAAAAGAACTTTGAAATTGCTTCAGAATAGAAAGGATGGACAAATCAAACTGTGATGGTGATATTATCATTAAAAGCTCACAGGAAGATGGAAAGAAAGAGTGGTATATGAGCTTTAATCCATGCGTATTACATTCGAATTAATTAGATTTTGTCCTTTGTCCTTTGATTCGATAATGATTTAAAAGATGAAACTGATATTTGAAGAAATTTCTAGACTATATTAATGAGCTTCAAAAGAATATATACAAAAGCATATTTCGAGTAACCAGAACATGCAAATTCATCCGGTAACTTTATTTAATAAATTATGATTCATAATGAAAGGCGTGTTTTGCAATTTTCAAAGATTTAAAAGTATAATTTAAAACTAATAAATCAATCGTAGTGAACTGTAGCTGAGAAAAGAAATGAATTTAAAATACTAAAGGCCAACATGAATTACCTAACACCTGAACTATTTTAATGGGTTATCACTCCAGTTACAGTACAATATCTTCCTCTTTCTGTCTTTTCATCTCCTATACATGTTTTCTTTTCTTCTAAAATTCTGATATTTACATTTTTTTTTTCTATTATCTTTGAAATTTAATTTTCCAATATAATTTTTGGAAGCAAATTAGACGAAGAAATATATATTATAAGAAAGGCTTTGATATAAAAAATAAACATAAAAGAGTGTAACAAAAGTTGACAAATTATGGAAATTGCTGGACATTTAGCTGCTTAAAATTAGCTTAGAATAGGCTTAATGATAATTCCAATTGACAAAGCGTAATCCGATTCCAATTGACAAAGCGTAATCCGATTATTCTGTTTTTAGCAATAGATATATTCACCACAGCATTCACCATTCTGAAATGATTTATTTTTATGTTCACTTTTTCAATTTATTGAATTTTATTAACTTGTCTTTTTTTGTTTTTTTAGACTAAATATATACTCGATATTCGGTATTACCGAAAGACTGTTGTAATAACAGATAAAATTTCAGTGTATACATAAGTGATGAAATTAATTTTTTCAACTTCTGTTATTAAATTTTCAGAAAATATGCATTAATATAGATGTATTTTGAGGGAATTTTTAAATGGCTCTTCAAACATCTTGTTGAATCATTATAATATAAAATGGTGAATGCTAGCATTTTGCAATAAGTCAGAATTTAAAAATAATCATTTCAGAAATTAGTGAAAACATTGCTGTATTCTTATCAAATTCTTTATAAATTGCTTTTTCCTTATTACGCTGTATTTTCTAAATTTCAACATTTCATAGATGTCTCAGAAACTTGCTATGTTCGATGTACTTTTGTAAATTTCTTCTATCATTCATATCATATTCAAATTCGTTATGCTTTTAATAAAGTATAAAATTGATTAATAAAAGGTGTTGAGTATATATACTAGACTAGAAAATTTTGCGAAAAGCTTGAAACATATATGGGAACTTTTTCGTTTGTTGATTTAGATAAAATTTCAATCAAAGCTTTTCGCTAAAACTATCGAGCTGCTATTCAACTGATGCTTTCTGTCAAATAATTTAAGAAATTATCAGACGGATATTGAAATGAAATCCTAAAATGAATATATTAGATTATCCAGTCAGATAATTTTCGCTTTTTCTTCAAATCATAATTTTTTTTCTTTTCTTTAGTAGAAGCATACAATGTAGCGCTTCCATATTACATATCTTTGGCATTTCAAGGAAATTCGACACATGATAATATTCTTCGTAAAAATTATAATTGATAGTGAAGAAGATTTTCCAATACTTCTGAAAAATCTTTAAGAAAGAATTGGTCCATGGGAGATTCAAATATCCGAAGTTTTGCACTACGAGCTATCTAGGTATATAATCACAATAATAGAGAGATGGAAGATAAAAAAAGTCCGAAGTTTTATTTTTGTTACTTAAATTTTTGGAATAACCAAACATCGTTGCTGTCTGTTATTTCATTACTTTTCGTGATATTGTTCATTACTTAATCATTTAATGACTTAATTACTTAATTGCTTAACTTGTAAATCTTTTCTATCATCATTTTCGTTAAATCTCTTTTTAAGATGTTTCAATCATTTTCCAATAATTATTTCATTCAATTATTTTTTTTTAGTCTTAAAATTATCAAATATAATCATCATTAAATCTTGCTTATCAATTTACAATCATATACTGTTTATCAATAATATCTTGCTTCTTTTTTCTTCTTTAATTATGTATTAATTTTTAATTCTAATTATAATAAACTTATAAAGCATAAAACTATTTGTGATAAGTTTCTTTAATATTATTCAATACAAATCATTCTTTTTAATATTATTAGCCGGAAAAAAAAAGTAATATATTATTACAAAAGGATTGATAAGATAAAAGTGCAATTTACATCAAAATAAGAAAATTTATTGTTTACTTCTGATTGCATATTACACAGTTCCACTGATATGCTTCTAACAATAGTTCGTTCAATGTAAGAGGAAGTTTTGAAAAAAGCTCAAAAGCAAATCGAGCATTATCTAATCTTTTTCACTTCTCTTTTTCTTTCTCTCCTTTTCTTTCCCTCTCTCTCCCTCTCTCTTTCATATACCCCTTTTAACATTATTTTAAACTACTTCAAATGTTAGCTATATTAAAATTGTAAACACAATTTGATTTTGAAGACCATTAAGGTTTATCCCTGTTGCTTTTGCAAAATTAATTCCTGTTTTCAAAATAGCACAAGTGTGAAATTTTTTTTTTTGCATTATCATATTTTAATGTTAGCAAATTAATTTAGAGTGTAATCTTCCAAAGTTAATTAATTAATTAATTCTACTGTGTTTTCTTATTAAGTTATAGTCTTAAAATTATTTCATTTAATCAATTTGCTATGTGATGAATTATTGAATAATTAGTAATTATCAAATATAATCATTTATTTGTTGTAATATATTTCCAATTCATCTGATAAACAGTATGTGCGACGATAGCATTTTTTAATTTCTTTTTTTTCTACAACATAAAAATTTTCAACTGTTTTTATATTTATTGCATTATGGGAAATATTGAAATTATGAATCACTGAAATGAATGAATCAACCGAATGAATGAAATTATTCCGTTTTTTTCACTTTTATTTTTTGATAAATCTGAATATATTTTATTTTTTCATGATTGGAAAAAAAGTATTGCATGAAATATCATCAAACATTTTTACATATATTATACATTAATTAATTAATTAATTATTATATTATTAGCTTAATACTTACTATCATATTAATCATCATATTACGTATATTGTATAATAATTATGCAATAATCAATAATAATTGGAATACAATTTCAAAAATTTGATAATTTTATTTCTCATAAAAATGCTTATTAGTAGCAT
>JABVXU010000722.1:0-23799 GCA_013365365.1 Cruorifilaria tuberocauda
AATTATTTAATCAAATAATTCAATAAAGTGATTTTAAAAAATTACAAAAGTGCAAAAGATTAGAGTCACATGAATTTAGAACTTTCATATTAAATCAAAAAATCCATTGATTGATGTATAATTTGAAAGGAAAAACTTTCTTAGCAAAATTTTAATGAAAATTTGAGAAGGAAATAATAGCAATTTTTGTTGGAAATCTTTTAGAGATTGTTAAAATGCTTCAAATAACATGAAACGAAGGCATCTAGCATCAAATCAATGATTCATTCTATCAAAATTCATGCTAAAAGAAAAGAAAAGAAAGAAAAATTTTAGCTATAAAATTTCGTTATCATTCATCTTCTTATCATATCAGTGTAATATGCTTACTTTGGTGTAATTTACTTTGATTAACTTTTAATTATTTTTGTTGCGAACTAAGGAAAAAAAACACTCAAATAATTTATGTGATAATTTTTATTTTCTTGCAATTATAATTCTGATATTTGCCCAAAAAAAATGTGCAGTGTAATTATTCTGAAAACAATGAAATATGAAATGGAATATTGGAACAGAAATAATCAAAAGTTAATCAAAGTAAATTACATCGAAGTAAATTGTAGAACATTGGAATGGAAATTTTAACTTACTAAATTTTATTTTAATTTTTTTTTGAAATTTATTTTAATTTATTAAATTCGAAATTTATTAATTTTGAAATACAGATAATAAACAAAAGTAAAGTACAGTAAGTAATTTTTAAATGATATCTTTTTTCTATGAAATTTCTTAATTATAACCTAATTTATCATTCAATCTTATATTCAAAAAAAAATCCCTAATAATTATACTTCTGCTTAATAATTATTCAAAACTGTAAGATACAATTTTCAATATAATAAATTTCCTTTCTAAATTTACAATAATAGTTATTACTGTTGTTATAAGTATATATTGAATTTAAGATAAATGAAACTAAATATAAATAAGCATTTAGCATTGCTAAATAAAACTATAGAAAATTGACGAAATTTATTTTTTAATTTTATCAGTAAGTTAATATCAATAAAATAATCACTATCATCTTCTCTCTTCTTAGTTTGATTTATTGATCTAAGAAAAATCATTGTAATATAATCAATAAATGATATAACTAACGATAGTAAAAATGCAATGATTCGATGAAATGGAAGAGTAAAGATTGAAAAGGATGGATGATAAGAGGCGCTGTTATCAGTTGAGGCGGAAGAGTGATATTGATCATTTACAGTGCTCCCATCTTGCATGATAACTTGTTAGAATTGAAGAAGGGAATTTTTTTCTTCAATGTTTTTTTTCGTTCCATTGAAATTTGAGTGAAATGGAAAATAAATTTCATGCAGCAAATGAGAGATTTATTTTTATCTTTGAAATTTATTAAAATTTAATACTGCACACTGATAATAATGATAATGAAGTGTGATAATAATTCAGGTCTTTTTCTAGTATCACCTCGATCTTTCAGGATTACCACAACGAGAATCACTTATTCATCAAGCGTAACATGAATAGCTGGTTTCCATGTCTATCTCACAATAGTAAGCTTATCATTCATATCGAAAGCCTCATTTACTTCCCTCCTACAACTGTAAGCCTGATAAAATTGTTGGCTGCTTGACTTATTGTAGGATTCGGAATCAATCTATACGGATTACTTGGGTATTTGAATTCTATCCAGATTCGGGTTTGGATTGGCATCGGACTAACACACAGTTCGTGATTCCGAACGGTTTTATAAAAAATGTTGCGGTACTTTTTCATGGATCGCTTAATTTGCTGCTTCATCGATAAATAGTTTTAAAATTTTGCTCTTTAAATGGAAAGTTAGCAATAAATGTAAAGGATGAGTAGAATAATGTTGATAATGACAAAATTCAATTGAATACAAAATTTATATGAATTAACTTATAAATTGCTTATAATAAAGGTTTACAGGTATTCATAATATGTAGGATTTAAACCGGAAGAATTTACAGATAAGTAGGATTGGATGAAAAAATTTCCCAAATACAATTATTATTTATATTTTATTTATCAATTATCAATTGTTTATTAATTCATTATTTTATAAGACTTTGTTAAATTATCTTGATTTCCCAGCAAATAAAACTATTATTGTTGTGCAAATATTACTTTACCTTTTGATTTTCTCATCAAATCAGTTGAAATCATTGACGTAAAGTTGTAAAAACTTTTCAGTCCTTCGGTGATACGAATGATCAGAGCTAGTCGATATCAATTCAATCTACGCCACATTCACTTATTTGATATTCTGCGAGATCAATTTGTAATAGAAGACGATTCATGTTTTACTTGAAGATTTTAACAAATCATAAATGTATTCCCAAAAAATGTATCAATGCAAAATTCATCGAACAAAATATAACAGTATTGATATCTAATTAATTAAGTTAAACGTTCTCTTCTGAAATAATTTTAGATATTTCTAATTCGTTGTTCTCTTTTACTTTTATTTCAACTACTGACTGCTCTATACTCTGATGATACGTTTGAGTACTATGATAAATGTACGAACTGATATCATTAATAATGGCCGTTTCATGTATCTCACAATTATTGATAAATCGTAAATTGATATTTATAGGTCTAAGTTTAATTATTTAGGAACGTCAAATAAATTTCTTTTATCAGTTTCATTATCTGATTTAGCCGCATGATAACCTGCAAAATGAAAAGATATTTAATTGAGAAATACCGACGTTAAGTGAATGAAACGGCGGAACGTAAGAGTGATGTCTTAAATGCAATTCAGTGTGAATGAATGCCAATGATATTTACGAGCCCAGTTGTTGTTGGCTTTCAAGTAGAAATATAACTTGACTCATTTTGAAAATTTGAATCGAAATTAAATGAATTTGTGACATATAAGAGTTGATTAGATAAATTGAATGATACTAATTCATCCTTATTTACTTGGTATCTAACTTCTCTTTTATTTCATAACATGCATAAATGTATCCTTGCTCAAGATAGCAAACATTTCTGCTCAGTTTTTTGAAGCAAAAAAAGGGAGCAAAAACAGCAGAAGTTCATGATCTTGACCTACAGCCAAAGAATTTTAACTTTTCAACAACAAAATATCAGCACTGATGAAAATGCTTTGCTTAGTAAAGGTTAAAGGCCATCATTATAAATATTATAGAGTCATTTAATCTAAGATATTAAGCTCTTCAGTATAACATTCATTTTTCTAACCACTCTCATCTGCTTTATTTTATTTCTTATCTTCGAGTGATAATTATACCCTTTTGATGGATAATGAAATTGACCATTGGGCACTGAGGAATAATACAAATGTTTCTTTTTCGTTGGACAATATTTGAACAAAGAATGTTTGGGCACACATGGACAAATCAATGATAATCATGTAGATATACAAAATTAACGGCAGGTCACGTAAGAATACAAAAAAAGAGAGTCAATGATAAAGCACAAAAAAGACACAGAAGAGATAAGCCAATAGTTAAGCTACGATCATGTAATCATTTGAATCAGAGCGCCAATGTCAAAAAGCAAAGTTACTTGATGGGGAAGAATTTCTATGACATAAATTTAGGTCGTATCGTCTCCTTCTATCTGTCCATTCTTTGACTACCTGTGTAATCATCAAAAAGTTAACAATTCCCGAGTGGAGGGATTGTAGAACAATATTCATGTGAATTTTAAGCTTTCTTTGGCTTTTTCATGGCGCTCTGATAAATGATTACATGATGTGATAACATGTGATAAAACAGACTCGATCCCTACTGAGTGATAAATGATCGTTGTTGCGATGTGATATGAAATGATAACATTTCATTGATAACGATGGAATCAGTACGATCCCTCTTTGATGTAATAAAAGGAAATCTGCCTTCATTAAATAAATACCGTAAGCGACTATCGGATAGAAGCGAATGAAGATATTTCTCCATCTATTTCAGTGTCAACGATCAAACGAAGATTAAAAAATGGAGGGATAAATTATCCCGCCTACTGAGAGTTTTGGAGGGATATGCCGCGATATGTGTTCAAAGTTTTGAAACTCTCAACAGTTGAAAAAATCGAGGAATGGCAAGGATGAGAGGCTATAGAATGAGAAATATGCTTGCAAGATGACATCCAGAGGTCGTATCGTCTTCTTCTATCTGTTCATTCGTTACCTTGATCAATTGAAAACATTTAATATACCTTTAGAGATATCGACATGCCATCTTGTCCTTTAGCAAAATAAAAGCATCGAAAGTTACAGGCGAGAAGAATTGTCATCGCCGAAAAGGCGGAATGAAAAGCGATCGATGAATTCGAATGATTCTCCTTGTTTGGACTTGGTTGAAATTGACCTCATGATTAGGGGTGGGTATCAGCATACTATTTGGTATTCGTTTAGCGGCAGAAATTACTCAGAACGGCGCTAAGAAGTATGAGTGACCAACAAGTTTGAGTGATAGTTATTCTATCGGTCAAATTGGTTTTGTGATATGACGTTGATTGTTGCGTGTTGTTGTTTGCTTAGACAATCTTTCAGAACTTGAATTCTTTTCATTTCATTTCGATTGATTTCTTCTGTTTCTCGAGAATGACCTTAGAGAAGAGTGTACTGCTTTAGAAGAGATTGTATTTCGACATGAGAATCCGTAAATGTGCCGGCATGAATTAAATTTCATATTTGATTTCTCCGGTAGAGATTTCATAAGTGAAAAATTCTGATTTTCCAAATTTCTCGAAATTCCTGAAATTACAGATTTCTTACTTTTCCTTAATAGCTTTTATTGTGTAGTGTGAAATGATACTTTCTTTTTCAATTCTTGATTTTCAAACATTTTAAATTTAATGTAATAAGATGAAAGAAATTTTCATTTCATCAATGATTTCCATCATTCCTTTACAATTTTCAATAGTCTTATCATATCACTGATAAGGTTACTAATATATATTCCGCTAGTAATGGACAGCGAAAAATGTGCATAACCGAAATCAGTGATAACTGATAATTAGCTGATTATTATTGATGAATTGTCACAATTTGGTATTCGATCCAAATAAATATCATTTTACTCCATCAACTCGTCGTTGTACACTGTTCATTCATACAATGATAGTGATAAGATCCATGTGATAAGATGAAATACAAAATGGAAGAAGCCCTATGAGCCAACAATTAACTGAATTGAATCACAAAAAATTTTGTTATCAGTTGAATTTGTTCGAAAGTGACTGATAAGAAATTGGAAACAGTTCGTGATAATCTTGAAGAGTGAAACTGTAAAGGAAGAAGAAAGTATTAGTAAGTGGAAGAGAAGAGGACAGTAATCTACGATAATTATCAGAGCGCCAGAGCGCCGTTTCTTCTGCGAGGGACGAATAGCGAAGTGACGGCGCTGTTGTGAACTGTACGGCAGGCATTTCGTACTGTACCCACCGATAGGAATGAGTGAAAGGTCACAGCTGCAAGTTCCATTTTTCACGGCAACCATCGAAACGTTAGCTTCAATTAAAGAGTAACTTAGCTTGTCTGGGATAAACCATACAGAGTGGTAAGACAGGTGTTGGACAGGTAAGAAGAAAGTAAGAGTAAAAGTTCATCACTATGCTCTGATTGTTGTTGTTTTTGCTGCCTTTCGGAATATGCCAAAATGCTAATAATTTACTGTATGGCTGATTGTTTAGGATCTTATTTATATGCTTTGTTAACAGATTTAAGAGCATTTGTTTCTGATAACTGAGAAGGGAAACGTTCGAAACCTGAAATGTTACTATTATCAGGAACGGTGTAATTTCTGGTAATAAATGAAATTCGGAAGTTTAAATTCGCGAAATGACTCAGTTCCTTGTCTGTCCCAAATGCTTAACTTTTCTTAAGAGTAATTACCACTTACCTGCTTTATATTACGAATATGTTAGTGATTTTTTTTGTTATTCGCTTTCTTCCTGATTGAATTCTCTATGCATTTTGATTCGTAAAGACATTAAAGTGATTTGTATGGTATTTTGATTTTAGAGTTAGTAAATTATTTCTCTTAGATTAACAAATCATGGCCAGCACCTCAGAAACGGGCTTGAACATTAACCTGGGAACGATCAGGTCAAGAAGTGCTGCTGCAGTTTCAACCGCTGAAGTGATCAATGGTTATACTTTTGGATATAATGATTTTTGCCATTGTGATGACCCAGAAGGTGCTAACATCGATGAAAATTTTATGCCAGTGGAATTGCGGGGAAAGAAATGGAAAACTAAAAAATTTCTTGGTGAAGGTCAGCTGATCAAAATGAAAAACTTTCTCTTATAAGTACATTGCTTCTTTTCCTCTTCATTTATTCATTGAGATAAAACAGGAAATTATCTTAAGCAATTTCTTGAGAATCTGATTAAAATGTAATTATTGGATTCTACTTATGGTACTTCATTGTACATTAAAAAGTTACTCTTGTTTTAGGTGGTAACTACAACGTATATCTTGTGATAAATGATGATGGGCTGAGATGTGCAATGCGGTGGAATCGTAAACAAGATCGTAGTACAGCAGATGATAACGAAAGTGAAGAATCACGATTTAGAACTGTTTTACGTATGGATAAACACTTAAAAAATGTAATTTTACACTTCATAATCATTTTATTTATCTTTTTTTATTGTTAAGATCTGCTAATGATTATTATTTAGACTTTACAATTACAAGAATTTATTGGCTGTCATCCTAATATTGTAAAGTTGATCGGTTTTCGCAAAGTTAACTTTTCGACGCAACAATTTATGGAATATATCGATGGCGGTGATCTTCAGGTTCTCATTGATACGGAGTATACTCAAAGTAAGAATTTTTTTAATTCAAAAATATTACAAATTTTCAAATTTCGTTACTTGAAATGTACTGGAAATCATGTTTTTTTTCTAACGCATTAATTTAATTACTAATTTTAATTAGAAATTAAACCCGCTAAACATTCGAGTTGGATCATAACTTTTTCGTAGAAAATCGAAAAGTTGGAATCAGAAAAGTGCGATCGTTGTTCAGTGATCTGTTGAGCGCTGTGAAGCATATCCATAGTTTACATATAGCTCATATGGATATAAAGGTTGAGAATTGTCTTATAACTTTAAATGGTATGTACACTTTTATTACTGCCCAATTTTAATTTTATTTAATTTGATATTCATGAAGCTAATTTAATTTAATATTCAATTTATGAATTTAATATTTCACGCTATTTTATCCCTTTCAACGTGATATAAAAAAATCAATGCAATTTGATTCATGCGAAATTTTGGCTACGTGAAAATTTTAATCTCGTACATGATAGTATATAATTTAATCATGATTTAATCTTATAATCTTGTAAATCAATAATTTATAATAAAGGCAAAGTACTTTCAGAGACCATAATGATGATATTGGTTCATTTAGGAATTCTGAAATTGACTGATTTTGATGAAGCGGTATATTACGAACCTGGAAAAAAGATGCGCTGTTCAATTTACGCAACTGAAGCGTACGCTGCGCCAGAAACGTTTAATAAGGAATACAGGTACAGTAACATCTTATAGTAACGTTTCGAAACAAGGAAAATACTGCAATGAACTTTTTAAACTTTTCAAATATTTCAGACCGGATTGCGCAGATATGTGGGCATGTGGTATTGTTTTACACTATCTATTAAAGCAAGATGTACCGTGGGAAAAAGCAAAGTAAGTTGTTAAATTTCATTATCAAATTCTAATTAATTTAAGATACAATTGTTTATGAATTTGGATAACCTTTGTATCATGAATTATTCTAAAGGAAAGACAACGATAATTACTTTCTTTGGTACCAAACGGAAAATAAGGAACATTTGTTCCCGTTCCCGAGATATGGCAATGTTTCAGGTAAGCTAATAAATGCTTTTTAAAATGATGAAATTATATGAATTTCTTCAAAAAAATAAATTACTTAAAAATAATATTTCATTCAACGTATCATTCTGAAAGTTTTTGTTCAATAGTTTTTTTGATCGATCTATATATTATCGATTTCTAAATTAATTAAGAGTACGAAAAGTGAAATTATTTATTAGAAATGATTTATTGATTATTGCTTGATTACTGCTAATTAATTATCGCTTATGAAAATTTTTCAATTCAATTAGAATTTCTGTTGAAAATGCTCGAAGTGAATGCGGATGAAAGAGCAACGGTCGATGAAATTATAGCACATCAATGGTTACGATATCCGGGAAAGAAATCAGGAAATTCTCGATGTCATAAATGATTTTTGATAGAAGTATGGTATTAAGAGAGCGGAAGAGAAAAATGCAATTTCTCAAACTTCATCTGAATTATGAAATTATTTATTTCTATTTTCTTTTTGATAGAATGTAATAATTATATTTTTTATATTCGTATTTTGTTTTTTGTTTGATTTGATTTGTTTATCACTGTTGACAGCTATGTATGTTATCGTTCTTTAAATTAGAGTAATATCTGGAGAACTGTGAAACAGTCCTAAATTTTCGAATTTCATCAAAAAGAAATTTTCTATAAGACTAATTTCAGAGTTTTTCAGCTGTTCAGCAAATATCTCAGTTGTCCTACTTTTTTCTTTTCCTACAAAGAATCCTGAATATACATTGTCTTCTTCCACCGTCTCTGTTCTTTCAACTTACAATATTCTGATTATTTCTAGGCAATGAAATCAGCCTTAAAAACTCCCACTTGTGATTGGTACTTTTGGTGGTATATGTGGATCGACGTAACTGGTAGAATCAAACTTTAGTGATATCCAATTGTAACCTAAATTTTGTTTTCTTATCATCAAAACTTCCTTCCTCATAGCCAATCACTATTACTGATATCAAGTAATTTGATGATGATCGAGTAGATTGACATAAACCTGGAAAAGAGGTCTTTCCTTAACCGATTAAATTTTCTCTATCGATTTCCTAACCTCTCAACTTATATTCATACCTTTATAATTGGCATGCTTTCACTACGCTTAATTAGTCCTCTTAAGCTTAAATCTTCTTGGTTAGTTTTTACTGTGTTCAGGATAAGTAACAATCAAATTTAATACTTGATACAGAATTATTGTTTTCTGCGCTCTTTAAATAAAAAAGTGTTGTTTTTTATTACTTTACGACAAATACTTAACATACATTTCATTGGATTAAATACTTTAACCTAATTAAGGTACAATCCTATTTTTCTTACAATTATTTGGAGGATATTTTAAACATCGATCGTTTAACTGCACCAATATGGAATCAATTAGTAAATTCAATTCTGATCATTTCAACATTTCAAAATTTCGGTACTAAATTAGCAATCAAAACTTTGCGCATAACTTTTTTCTCGTTTATAAGTATTTCTAATTAAATGATTCTTGTATTTAATTAATTTAAGGACTGCTCATATCAAATAGAATTTAGATTGAATTAGTTATAGGATTTTGCGGATTCGTTAAATGATTCTTTCAACCAACACAGAGAAATTTCAGGAGGAAGTTTTGAAATTAATTTCTTTTAATTTCAACAATATTTGATTAATTAGACAATTCTTGCGACATATCCATTCCGATATAAGTTACGTGAAAAGTCAGGTTGAAATTTCCAACTTAATTACGTTTAATTTCAATTAATTTGTAGAATCAATTTACTTTAGATGAATTTTTTTTTGTTCTTCTTCGAATCAGTCTAGTTTTTTCGGAGTAATTAGATAATGTGATAAAATAATTTTACACAGATTATATACTGGTCTCGTCTTTACTGCATTCTGTGTTAATTAATACTATCATTGATAACGATACTATTTTTACTTCAAATTAAGTAATGGAGTAAAATGTTGAAGATATTGCAGGCTTTGAATATTTACATAAATAATAATCTATAGCATTTCTATCGTTTCAGTCCTTTCTCCATCCATAACTGTTCTGGTATCATTGTTCGCAAAGTTATTGCGAATTCATCATCATAAAGTTCAGCTTCCGGAATCCATGAAGTTGGCAAAAATTGCAATCCTGTTAGCAATTCAATATCACGCAACCTAACCCTATTTGCTGTTAAATAGGACAATGAATCCTGAAAAGAAAATAAATTTTTAATTACGAAAAATCTAAAAAAAAAAGGATAAAGACTTTTAATGCGAAAATTTAAAGCCAATGACACTTTCCTTTGCTATCACTTAAAAAATAACAATAATCTTATTATTTGAAATTAATTACCGTAATTAATCCCAAAGTCTAAACAGTATTAAACTCAATTTTGTCAACCTAATTTCGATTAATTAAATTAAATTTCTTTGGTGAAAGTAATCGAAAACGGAATAACATAAGTTTAAGTTTTTTGCTTTTAAATCACAGTTAGAAAAAGTTGGGAGTAACTTACCAAACAATTGTAATCATCGGGTACGTTTGGTAGAACGAATGATAACGCATCCAATGATTTAGCATCTTCACATTGAAATTCATTTTCCATCCAATATGAATCTTTGCATCGAAATATCACACGGAAAATATGACTCGGTGTTGCATTACTAAATTTGGATATTATATAAATCATAGAACATTGATTATAGAATGAGGTATAACGGGAAAGAAACTAAAATTAAACTTAATCGACCAGAGAATAAAGCATGAAAGGAAAGAAACTAATACTAAGCTTTATTGATAAATCATAGACACCGATTATAGAATAGAGTATAACAGGAGAGAAACTGAAAGTTAGCTTAGTAAGTAAACCATTCCCAAAGTATATCTATCTCAGCAAAACTTTTTTTTTGAACTTGTGGTTTTAGAAATTAATTAAAAATATATTATATTAGGCAGATGATCGTTTGAAAGTTGTGAAAAGTAAAGTTAGCCAAATTAACTTTACTGGTAAATTTAATGAAATGAAATACTAAATTAGTTTGATAATTAATAACTCTTTTTTTCATAAAAACATTGTATTCTATCGAAGAATTTATAATAAAGTGACCATTTTAAATAACAGGAAAGAACTAAATCGATAAATCATAGAATCATAGAATTAGTTTTGTCAAAAATTAAAGTTTAAAATTAACGATCGAAGAATTATTTTATACCGCCTAAAAGTCGTCATCAAGTGTTATTTTTTTGCTTAAACTATTTGTATATCAGTTACTTTTGCATTAACTGTAATACGTCAAGATAGTTTATAACTAAAACTTATTCAGTTATTATCATCACGAATCACGAAAAAACGTAAAAACCGTTGTAAGTCTGATTGTGATATTGCTTCGGATGAATCAGTAAAATCTTCGTTATTATCGAAATCATAAATTGGTCCGCTGATTACCAACAATTCATCATATAATTTCAAATAATTAGTTGTTAACTGTTCCAAATCAGTAAAATGACCTCAAATTAATTAAAATTAATTTTTTTCATCAAGATAATGTATAAGTTGTTTTAAAGATGAGATGAATTGAAATAGTTTTTTTCAACTCAAAATACTTTTAACTTTGTGAAAAAATAAATTTCACAACTAAATTATCAAAATCACTTGATTTTATCATATCACTTTGCAAAAGGTTATTGATAAACAATACAATAAATATCCATTCTCGACTATTTATTTCATCATGCATATCGAAAACTCAAAATAGCTTCATAGCATAAAGTAATTATGTAATCAAAGTATTCTTGAATTTTGAAATCTGTGATAGAGAAATCCTTCATATCGAATATTCGCATTCAAATGATTGGATTTCATTTTGCTGGAATGATTAGCATCAAATAACTTCTTTTTATCAGCGGCTTTTTCAACTGAAGTCAATTACGACCCAACTTTATCTATCGTATGTCTACGTGATTACCACTGATATTTTCCTTCACGTCTTCACGTCTACGTTGATTGTCATTGACGTTATCTCCTGCATGTCTGTTTGATTTATCACTGATTTTATCTATTGGATCTCTAGATGATTCTCTGTTGCAATTAATTTCATCTATCAAACGATTATATAATCTTTTTCTTCGAGTATTAGCATACTACATCAGGTTCTTACTGAGTACAGCTCAGGGTAAGTGATAGAGATTGATTTTATCAGCAACTTCATCAGCTTATCATTTATATTTTCTAAACCATTACTTCAGCAAGCGGTCTATTTTCTAAACCACTGCTTTACCAACCTATTCCGAAGTTATTTTCCCGATAATTTTATTGATAGTATCAAGAAGAGTAAATTTCTTCAATAAAACTTTCACTGCTATTCCACTGTTGCTAAGCTTTTCCAAACAAAGTTAAGCACGTGCACATTGAAAATTAACTTCAATAAAATATTGCTAACCTTTCACAAAATCACTATAAAGGTTTACTTTCAAATCACTTCTACCTGAAAATTGAAATTTATGTTGCACTTTGGTAAGAACAAATGACAATCAATTTAGTTCAAAATAATTACAAATTAAAGTTACTTATTTGCTGCTATTTCATATTTCAAACCTTGGCATAAAGGAAACAATCAATGTGATGATTAAAAAATGATAATACTTAATTAATAAATTTTTTAATTAATTAATTAAATTAATAAATGTCTAAATATCTATCGATACTCAATTAGTGATAATTAGTTCTAAGTCTAAAACATTTATATTTCACATTTTCAAGGGGACAATTTTTGGCATAAATTGAAATAGCAATTGGGAATTGGATATCAATTTTTATCAGCAACTGAAAAAATAAATATGAAAGAAGTGAGAACCTTTTATACTTAAGCTAGTCGTGATCCATTTTCCGGATTCATTTTCATGTTTTGATTGCGGAAAGGGAGAATCAGAATTGATCCGTTCAATTAAAGCAATAGGAGAAGTTAGATCTGATCTGAAACGAAAATCAATCATGAATTTTTTTAAATTTTAATCCAATCGTTAAAAGAAACAATTCATCAATTATTGAATATAAAATAAATTATACATTTTGCACGGAAAGTAAAAATTATTTGAAAGTTAATTGATAAAATATGAAAGCAGTATTGTAGAAATTACTTTTAGCATTTTTCAAATTGTATTACTTAAAGGGAACCATGTAGTTTAAATTTCAGGATTAAAAGAATTCAATTCAAAAAAAAGAAAACCTTAAAGAAAGGTGGAATTAATAGATACCTTTGAATTAAAGCTGAATGCAAAGCATTTGAACAGTTAGATAAATAGCATAATTCATCATTACCAGAAATCAACAATGATAAACCAAATAAGCAAGATTTTCCATTCTAAATGATTACTAATAATTAAACTAATTTGATTACTAATTTATTCAATCGTTCAAAGTTTGAAATCTTTTAATTTAATTATTATAAATTATCAGATAAGTAAAAAAAATGATACTCAACATTATCATTATTATCGCATTCCTTCAAAGGTTTAAATCTCGATGGTTTATTTAACTGTTTACCATCCAAAACGCTATTCAACCTTCCTTCTGTACCATTGTTTGGATTCGAATTGACATTTAGCAGCGATGAAAATTGAAATTAGTTACTTAGCTAATAATAATAGTAATCATATTATTTTTAATCTTTGATATATATATTGGAAAAATGCTATTAAGCAGCTTAATTAGACATGAGAATTATTGATAGAAGAAGGTAAAGTTGATCATGCTAATACAAATAATTTCACTGAACCTAGCATCAAATTGAACAATTCGATATTTTGAAACGGTTTCAAAACTACGCCTCGGGCAATATTAGGACCATATGCATAAAAGATTGTATGCATTGGTTTTTCCAGATAATCATAGCCATGATCATGTGTTTTATTATAATCAGCGGCATCAGTTCTGTAAATAATTCATGAATTTTTCAAATTTCAATCTTTAATCAATTTTTCAATTTTAATTAAATTTATTTTTAATAAAATCAATCACTCTATTGATTAAATTAAAATACATTTGACATGGCATTTGCTATTTCATTTTTTTTTTTATAATAAAAAGTGAAATATCTTTTTTATTTACTCTTCTTTCTCTTTTTTATCTCTTTCTTTCTCTCTCTATCCCTTTCTCTTTCTCTATATGCAAATCCTACAAGATACATTCGATTGTAAAAATAGCAAAAAAAAAAAATAATTAGTGATGACATACTTATAGAATGTTGTGCCCAATTGTCCATCCAGGATGATATGGCCAATTCGACTTGACTTACTGAAATGATAACGTCTCGGGATCCGTCGCCTATCATACACGCGATAATATTCATTATTGTAACATTTAAGTTCTTCCATTGTTTTCATTATTTGATCTTAATAAAAACAGAGATATGCATTTGTATTGGAAATGATTTTAAATCACGTAAATCACGTCACGCTGTAAGTTTAAGATTGACTTTGACTTTGATTATTGCATAAAATCACGTTAATTTATATGAAAAAAAAGAATGTTTTGAGCAGTATCAATTTAATGCTTCAAGAGATTACAAATTAATTTTATGTGATTTTAAATTTTGCTTGATTTGAAAAATAACTTAATCATTGAATTAAATTATTTCAATAATTTAAATCAAATTTCTCATTTCAGTATGGAAACCTTGAAGTGTTAAACTGGTTTCATTCGGGAAATATATTTGTCCAATGACACCATCAGCGAATAATATATCTTTAGTATCAATCAATTTATCCAAATAATATCGATGATTGATCTTTTGCATACCTAAATATTTTATTGCTATGTTAAATTAGGATATATTAAAAAAATAAATTTAAAATTGAAATAATATAAATGGATTTATCACTGATTTAAAGATATTCAAATTTATAATGTTTTTCTAAAATTCTAATAATCGTGAGACATATCATCTGATAAAGTTATCTCAAATAAAGCTTTAAGCCAACGACATTGCTAAATTTAGATAAATCCGGTAAAAAGGAATAAAATTTGAGCTATTTGAAATTTCATTCTATCTAATCAGTTATGATGATAACTATGATATATGATGAAATATTGCTAAATTTAGACAAATTGGTTTGAAATATTTGAAATTTCATTTCATCCAGTCAGTTATGACGGTAATCATGATATATGATAAAATATTGAATTCCAGTATCATCAATTAATTTCTGAATAAATATGCAAATGATGAAAAGAGAAGATACCGTGATCAGAAAGTACGATAATATTGATACAGTTTAGTGAATTCATATTATGCAATGTTTGAAAGAGATAATCCAACGTTGAATCAATATTTTCTAACTCTTCCGAAATCTTAAACTAATAATAGTTTATAATAAATAAAGGCTTATTAATATTTAGAGATTAAATTGTTAAACAAATTTATTAAAAAATAAGTAAATAATAATAAGCATTACTGCTTATAGATTCAATGTTTAGTAAACAAAAACTGCTTGGCTATTAATTAAGTTAAAATATAAGTGAAGCGATATTACTTAAATATTCTAAAATTATTTAAAAATTCTTAAATTAGTTAAAGTGGAAGTAGTAGATAGTAATAAACGAACTTCTTCATTATCCCGGAAATGTACCAATACGTCAGGCTGATCGAAATACGCCATTATCAATAGTGGTCGTACATTAGCAGGCATTTTCAACCAGGTTACTATCTAAAATTAATTTTTCTTTTTTCAAGTTAATTAATAATATTTTAAATATTCTAAGATCTCAGTTCAGTCAATTTTTGATAGCAAAGCTATCTTAATCAGACAATAAATTGATAAATTTATTTTTTTGAGATAAAATTAAAAAAAAGAACAAAAATGAAAAACCTGATCGATCCGATCACGATATGGCATTGATTTATTATATTCTAAATTGTATGTTGGTTGCAAACCTAGAAATATATTTCACTCACTCAGTACATGAAATTATTAATTATCTATTAATTGTTCCGCATCCTTTTGTTTTGGGATAAGTAAATTAATTAATTATTTTAACCTAATACACAGAACAAATTAGATTATTCAAACTATTAGATTTCAAAGAAAAGCCAAAATAAATTATACCGTTAATTAATAAATCGCAACCGGGCCAAAATAAGCAAGCTGTTGTAATATTTTGTTGTTCGAGAACATTCCAAATCTAAAATTAGATTAATTTTTACCTTAATTAACCTATCGAAATTAATTAGATTTAATTCCTAAAAAGCAATTTTGAGTTGAATTTCAATTATTAACACAATGCAAATGCACTGTAAATGCTCTATAATTTAATTTATTACTTACCGGAATACCATTAAAATATTGTGGATCATTGGTGTGTCGTATATCAATAAAATCGGTTTTAAATCGATTATCATAAATGATATTATCCACAATTCCATGACTTTCCGGATATAAACCGGTTGCAATTGAATAGTGATTCGGAAATGTTTTTGTTGGATATGTTCCATACATATACTAAAATTAGTTTGTTTTCTATTCTTTATCAAATTTATGCTTTTATTTATGATTTGATAATAAAAGAAAAATCTCGAAATGTTCTCTTTTCAGCGCTAAGAGATTAATAAACCATAAAATTTTATTTATGAAATTTCAAATACCAATCAAAAATTTTAATTTAAATGAAATAATGGAAAAAGTGAATAAATATGCTTTCAATAATTAATTAAGTGAATAGATTAATTATACTATCATAAATGATATACGTTGCAATGTAAAATTACTTTACTCGTCATGAATGTTCTTTCATACTTAATCCATCCAGCTTAATTAATAATATTAACCTCAGCAGTTGTGCCACACTTTGACATATGTTCCAATGTTTTAACAGTATTATTATCAGTATAGGATCGTTTAAAACCATCAAAACTAATCACTAATAATGGCTTTTGAATAAAGCTGAAAAGATAAATATGATAAGAGTGATTAAGAAAATAAAAGTGTATTTTTGGGTAAGTAATAGTAACTTTTACTGGATTTTTAAGCTAAATATTTTATCAAGTTACCTTCTCTTATCAATAATCTCTTATCAAATTACCTTCTATCAATAATCTCTAATTAACCATAATAATTTTCATATAACTTGATTTTATGATTATAAAAGTTAATAAAAACAACTAAAAAAAAATAATTTCGTTAAAAAAGTTCACAAAAAAAAGTATCTTATTGATTCATTAGACTATTACAATTGAAGGTTTTAATTAATTAATGAATTGAAAAAAGAATGGAAATGAAAATATCTTTTATCTTAATTACGTTATATTACGTTGATTACATTAATTACACTATATTGTTACTTTAATACATTTCAAATTTATATATAATATATATTAAATTTTAGCCTTAATTAAAAATTAAAACTTAGGGTTTAAATGAGTTTAAATCCAGAAGAGCATGTTCAACTTTATTATATTCTATTAATAAGTGAATTAAAATTAATAGTTTTAAATGAGATAAACATACTTAAATTTATCATACTCTAATAACAACTGAATTAAAATTCACATGCTTTAAATGAGTTTAAAAATTCAGAAAAACATACTCAACTTTATCACATTCTAATGAACAACCTTCGTTTGACCACAATTGCTCTTTTTTCTAAAATTTAATTAGTAACCCAAAAAATGATTACTTGTTAATTTTGATAATTAAGTTAAACCGTTAAATTTACAGTTATTTCAATTTACTAGCAACTTTTCCTTGAACAAATGAATTGAATAATATAACATTTTATTACTTGATTTAAAAGGAATTATTCGATAATATTTAAAATCAAATGAATTGATTTTCTAATCACTCAATTTGATCGATAAAGCTAATCGATTATCTACTGATTAACTGATAGATTTTTCCTCTGCTAATAATAAATAATAAATCAATAATTAACTACATTTCGTTAACTTAACATCAAATTTTAAAAATACAATAAATAACTTTTCGATACATTTACATACGAATTTAATATTGCAAAAGTTACTTGTCTACTTTTACTAGTTTTACTAATTAATTTACTAGTTAATTCTTAATTACAAAATGAAACTTACCTCAATTTTACTCCATTGTGGCATTAAAATAATTGTCAAACTAAAACCAATTATTATTATTAGTAAAATAATACCAAAAAATGGAATTGTTGGTCGTTTATTGTTAATTTTTTTTTGCACTTTAACATCCATATCTATAATATCGTTTAATTATGTCAGAAATTAAATATTCTCGAAATTACAAATTCGAACGGAATTAATTAATTAGTAATCAAGTAGAAAATAGAAATTATTTTCTTCTGCAAAAAAAGTTATACAATAACTGTCAGATCGATGTTTACAAATGAAATGATTAGTTTTAGGAATTAATTGGAAATGAAAATGGAAATGGAAAAAACTTCAAAGAAGCGAAGAATAAGAATTAATTTGAATCGATAAGAATCAACGGAAATTTCAAATGATGCAAGAATAGAAAAAAGCATCGAATTCAAAAGGAAAAACAAAATATTACAGAGTAATTTTTTCAAATTATTTTTAATTCCAATTTTAATTTCCGATTAGCAAAGAAATTAAACAATAAATATAATAAATTTCAATTAAATTTCAATAAAAAATAAGAAATCAGTAATGCAACGCAGTATTTTATTATTATTCTTTAATTACTTTTTTTAATATTTAATTTTAAGTTCATTCGAAAGAAAATTTTAATACATATTTAGTAATTATGTATTTAGTAATATTTAGTAAATGAGTAATTGTGTCTTCATATTTATTAAAATTTACCTTGCAACATTCATCAATTACTATCAAAGAGAAAGAAAGAGAGAGAGAGAAAGAGAAACAGAAGGAGAAGCAGAGAAAGCAAAGAGAGTATTGTTATTTTATATTTTAGTATTAAATTTTCTTTCGTTCTAATTTGCACTAATCTAATTAAATGACCATTTCTAATTAACAAAAATTCCTCTTCTACTCAATTACTACATTACTTTTTTAAATTTTACTTCCTTGATTGTTATTATTACTTACTATTTATTATTTACTTTTCAATTAGCTATTGTAATAGCAAATTTTTTCTAACAATTTTTCATATTTCTTAATAATATAAATTGTATTTGTTGTAAAAACTTCACACTCTTGCAATTATCATTAGTTGTTAGTAATTTATGCAACTAATATGACAATCATTGATTATTGTATTTAGCATTAATCAGCAATTCACTGATATACGTTATTATCAGTAAATCGATATCTCTGATTAACAATGATATCAATTCATAAATTATTTTTCTCATAAAGTTATTCTGAATCATAATTAATTAACTTTGAAAAACCTTTACTTTTGATCGCTCCTGAAAAATTCCTCTCCAATTTATTCATTATACCTTCATCGATATCCATTATTACTATACAATGTTTCATATTGAAGTGTGTGATAAGAAATAACAATTGTGATAGCGATGATATCAAAGAATAGTAATAACCAAGAATATTACTGTATCCCTGGATAATTCTTTTCAGATATTTCTTTTTCAACAATTTTTCACTTATCATCTTTCCAGCATCAACAACTGCTATTTCAGCTAATTCCATTCTAGCAACTGAGCAACCAAAAATTGTTAATCTATCGATTAGCACTGGTAAACATTCATCGGAATTGATCATTACTTTCAGCTAATTTTCCATCCCAAATTATACTATCAATTAATTCTCCAGCTATTCTCAATTTCTTTTCCTTATAAAGTAAAATAATTTCTTTATAAAGTAAAATGATAGATTTAAACTTGGAAGAGAGAAAAAAATAACGAATTAAAATTTGTCCTTTCTCAATATATCATTTTTCATTTAACTTTCTTCCTTTCAACTTTTTTTTTCTTCCTTTCTCTAACCTGCTCAATAGACATCACTCGTATTTTCAAATACATTAGTGAAACTGTAATATATAAAAATGCAGGTATTTAACAATTTCAAGCATCTTTTCCAATTTTAGGTAAAACGAGAGAATTTCTTTACGATTTATTTCATTTTAAAAGTTAATAAAGTTTCATTGGTGATATTTTGAAATGAAAAGTGAGAATAAGTAATAATTTAATTTAAATCATGATGAAACTAATTCGAAATATAAATCAATAATCAATAACAAGATATTCCCGAGTAAATAGCAAAAAAAGACGGGAATAGCAAGAACAAAAATGTTAAATGATAAATCGATGATTGATTGATGTAACCGATAAAGTGATTGGAAAAGTGAGTTATTTCGTTTTCTAAAAATATCAATGAGATTTTTCAGTTAAACCTACAAATTTTCAACCTTTCGATCGATTGATCCCTGTATTGTAAACAAATAAAGATAACTTTAAAATTAGGTATCATTGAATTGATAAGAATTGAATGATTGATAAATGCATTTACCTGTTTTGAAAAAAAAATGAAAAGAATTAATAAAAATTTTTATATCAATCAAATTTGGTTCAGTTTTTTCTTCGTACTTTGCCAATCGATTTAAATCGTTTTTCATTATTATGAATTTTACGATTATCATTTCATTTAGATAATCGTATGTAACGTTTGCTATTCAGAAATCCGGTTTATGATAGTGATTGATAGAATTTATCAATGAAATGCAATGAGAGGGAATGAAGAAATTTCGATCATTATTTAAAGTTGAAGGGAAAAGAAATAGCGATCAGTCATTCCGGTTTGTTTTCCAATTTAAAAATCCGGTTTTCATAGTTGCTTCAATGGACCGAACAGCAAACAATGATAAGATAATAACCGAAGAAACTTCTCGTCTTGCTCTCAAGCACATTCATTTTACTTTCTTTCATGAATAAACCTAAGATACTAATTTTAAGTATTATTTATTAATAAATACATGATTGAAAAACAACTACATTAATTAATTAATTACTTACTGTAATTAATTATGTACGAAATGATTTCTGATTCCAGAAATCATCTTCGAAGAAAAAAGGATTCTTTCCGGATGATTTATATTTGTCAAAAGTTTATAAACACTTTTACACAAACTATTCTTATACAAAAGATCATGAACTTTTTCTGGTCTTCATTTTTATAATTAATTAAACTGAAAGTGATCAATCATATATTCGATTATGTTAACACAAAGTAGATATAAGAATGAATTGTGCTAAACTAGAAGTTTAATTCGATAAATTGAAGGAAAAAGATTGAAGATTAAAAATTAATAACAAAATAAGTAAATAAGTAAATAACTAAAAATTCAAAAAAAAGCAAGAAGTAAGATTTAAAAGGAAAAAATAGAAAATTCAAGATTAATTTAGATAATCTCTTTAATTCTTTAATTAATAATTCTTTTTTTAATATAAAATCGAATAACTGAAAAAGAATTTGATATACGAGAATTCAATTATTTTCGATGAATGCAATAAACCAAACAACAACAATCCCAATGAAAATTTTATGGTTCCTTTCTTTCTCACTTCTTGTTACCTGAAAAAAAGTAAGAACAGGTAACGGTATAATTCGAAACTACGAGAACGGAACAAACAATAAATTGTAAAATAGATAAAGTAAAAAATACTAGTAAAAAAAACGAAGGGAATTATTAATTGAAAAAGAAGGAAATAATGATATATCAATTACTTAACCTAACTTTACCTTAGCATTTAACTTCGCAATTAACAGCGCCTTTTTTAATCCTATAATTCTAAATTCTCTAAGACTTAATAAACAATTTCATGTAAACAACCATTGTTTACTCATAAACAATCATTGTGCTATTATATGTAAGCATGAATTTCTAGGACACAATTGGAGAAAAACGAATGAATTGTCTCAAAAAAAGCTTAATTAAATTTTTGTTTTTTTCTGACTCAAAAAATTTTTCGAGAATTAATTACCAATTAACCGACATGAAATCGTTGATAATCCTATCATATGCTAGCTCTTATCAGTTTATCAGAAAAGTAAAGATTTACTTATGAGCACAATCCAGTCTTCCAAGAACGCTTTATTACTTTACACAGAAGTAATAGGATACAGCAATTAAGGTCAAGATAATCGTTTTGTGAGATAAAAATAGTTGAGTCGAGGGATAGGAGATGCTTTGCGTATCCTTGACCTTAGTGATGATCGATTGGAAGAAGCTTAATCTGCTGACGATGAAATGAGTACGAAAGCGGGTCAAGTTCACTATGAGTAGCTAGTTGTAGAAGTGAGGTCTGATCCAATGCTACCGATACTTATATGATTTTGGCCAGAACGGTGTTAGAGTAAAATCCGAGGATAATTGATTGAGAAAGTTGACGTGACGTTCGATAAGCCTCATACACTTACTTAGACATTTATGAGGATATTGTAAAAATAAAGATCGAAGGTTACTAAATATGAAAGGAAAATGGTAATTCCTCTGTTATCCGTTAAAACTGTGATAAGATAAGAAATGACCTTTAATCATCATCCTTTGACGATAATGCTGAAATAAGAATGAATTGAGTTAGAAGAAAGCGTAAGATTCGCTTTAACTGAACAAAGATATAATTTTATCACTTACAGAACTAACAGTTAGGTTTAAAATTATGTGATTTCGGTTTTCTACCAAAACAGTTATCAAAGTTTTGATAATAAGAATGGAATTGTTACAAAACCAAATAATTACGTTCGTATTTGAAATGAAACTGATATTATCATTAGCATTTCTTATCAGTTAAAACTTTGATAACTGATAAAAACTTGTTGATATATAATAGAATTATCTGGCAATCTTAGCATTGCAAAATAAATATCAACACTTCATGCTCATTGCTTTTTTTAAATTGAAGTATATTATTAAGAAATACTTAAGTTAAATAAATTAAAGTGATTTTAGTAATTAAATTACTCTTTGACCTTCGAAATCTTTCTTTCCTTAACTTATTATTATGAGGTAAAATTTCATATGAATAACATCATGTGATAGATTAATAGAGTATACTTATAGATTAATGGAAGCAATAAGTATTTCTTTAAAAATTATATAAATGATAACATAAGTGTATACTTATGGAATATTTAAGTAATCAGGAATGAATGAATTAATTAAATACGTACGATTATTTTGTATATTTAAAATATTTGACATTCCTGTTAGCTTTGATAATGGGCAAAATATAAATTTGAATTTTTGAAAATAAATATGTTATCACTAATCGAGTAGGTGGATAGGCTTGGCTCAAAACCTTTCTTTTTAATCCTCAAAGATTTCTTGAAATTTTTCCTCATAAAAATCAGTATATATCGATACTATAAAATTTAAAAAAGATTCAAAAAAGTTCAAAGCAATTAATTGTTCAGATTTACTGAATATTTCAAATTCTTAAGTAATTAACAGATTATAAGATTTAATCAATTATGCAAATGGAAACGGAAATAAGTTAGAAATAAGGAAAGGCTTAATATATTTTAAATCGAAATATAAATAAATTCATATTATTTTGGTCAAAGATTTCAAAGTGATAACCTTAATAATGCAATTATCAAAATTCTCTTATTTGTTTACAAACACTAAAACAATCAAATTTTTAATGTGCTAAATTTAGCATTACAATATTTTATTTGTAATATATAATATTAAAAATACATTTAAATCAAGTATATTTGACATTTAATTAATGAATGATCTAATCGAGAAATAGCATTCGTGCAATTTATCATTGTCAATAACCTCTATCGCTCTCTTTAGTCTTTTTTAATATTTGATCATTTTTTTTTTCCGAAAAATTTATTATTTGTTTTGTTATATCCATCACTTTCCTCACAAATTCTCTCTCTACTAAAATTGAATTTATCAAAAATTAACACTGATTTTTCTCTCATAATATCTATCAATCTTATACATCAAATCAGGTATCAATCCTACCTGTTCTCTATTACGTAACTAACAAGTATTATCTTTA
>JABVXU010000723.1:0-23762 GCA_013365365.1 Cruorifilaria tuberocauda
ATTACTTTTACATTATGAAAGTAAATTTCCTTTACTGATTACTACTTTTACCTTATGAAAGTAAATTTCTTTTACTGATCATTACTTTTACATTATGAAAGTAAATTGCTGATTACTACTTTACTGATTATTACTTTTACATTATGAAAGTAAATTTCCTTTACTGATTATTACTTTTACATTATGAAAGTAAATTTCCTTTACTGATTATTACTTTTACAGATAATAAATGGCGTAAGTTTTTTTGGACACTTGCAGAGGATTCATTAACTTGTAATATTACCGATATTGAAACAAGTGTTTCAAAAATTCATTTTTCCTCTGTCAGCGCTCCACGAACGTTTTCCTTACGTATTCTTGCTCGTAAGATTTACTTTCTTTTTTTTTTCTTTGCATTTTAATGAAAAGTCGAAATGATCTGAGAGAGAAAGAGATGGCGAAAGAGAGAGAGAGAAAATGGAAAGAGAAGGAGAGAAAAAAAAATTTGAATATTTTTCAGAGTTCAAAATTTCATATAAATATATTTTTAGGTTAATGAAATTTAAAAATTTTTGAGGATGACAAAAATTTGCTATTGATAGATAAATCAAAAAAATATCAATTATTATAATTTTTTGCTTCGCTTTTTTCCTTCTTTGAATTAATAAAAGTAATTCAATATTTAAAGTACTTAAAATTTAATATTTAAAGTATTTAAAATTCATTATTTAAAGTATTTTGTAGTAATTAAAAAATTGACGCATTTTTTGGAATTGTAATAATTTTTTGCAATTTTAAATTTCTTTCGAAATTCTTTAGAAATATTATTTGAAAATTTTTTAATTATGAAAAATTAAAAAAAAATTTTTTGTATACCTGACAATAAAAAGATATAAATGTTTTTTTTTTTTAAATATTTATCTTTCTATTTTTATTTTTATTTTTTATTTTTTAAATTTAAATAAATTAAAAGACATATAAGTTTTTTAAGTATGTATATATATATATATACTTAAAAAACTTTTTATTCTTACTCTTATATTCTTACTCTTAATAGTTTTTATTCTTATATAACTCTTTATTCTTACTTTTTCCTATTATTTCTTAAATCAAAATGAAAAAGATATTTAAATTACATATATACATATCCTTTTACTTTTATTAGTTTATTTTTTAAAAGTTAAATTTAAATACATTAACTTTTTCTTAAATATTTTATTTAAACTTTCTTAATAAATAATTTTTTCTTAAATATTTTATCTAAAATTATTTTGATCATTTTAATTTCTGATTTTTTTTTGTTTTCTTATTTAAAATTTTATTTAAAATTAAAAAAGTTGCAGAACAAGGACCAAGATGTTTTCGTGATATGATCGTGCAAAATGAAAAGTTAAACGGTTGTCCACCAAAGCTACAACGTAATTTATTCCAAGCAATGTCGTTGGAATGTAATTGTCCGGTGCCAACAGCAGACAACAATCTTGGTAAAGAATTAATCCTTTTCTTAAGTATTTAATTTCGAATTTAATTATTTGTTTTTGAAATGATTATCTATTGATAACATCTAATAATTTCTTTTTTTCTTCTATTTTGCACATTTTAACAGATGGCAATTTTGGTAAAGAATTATTCCTTTTTTTAAGTATTTCATTTCGAATTTAATTATTTGTTTTTTTTCTTTTGAGAAAATTGAAATGTTTTTTTGCTTCTTTTCTTTCACACATTTCTGACAGATTGAATTAAATTAGAAATTGAATTTTTTGAAAAGTTCATTAAACTTTAAATGGGACTTAAACTGTGTGTATAATTTAGTTAATTGAAATTCCTTCTAGCGATAGTTTTACGTAAAACTACAAATTGTCGTTTTTATCATTTCTTATCGGTGCTTGTATCAATTCATTTTTTGAACAATTCAATTAATCATTTTTAAATTCTTAACCTAAATTTTATAAATTCAAGAGGAAAAAAAGGAGAGAGAGAGAGAGAGAGAAAGGAAAGAAAAATGAAAAATAAAAAAAAAACAATTAAATTATTAGAAAATAAATCTTGAACTGTTCATTTCTTATCTTATCAATTATTCTAAAAGTTTAGTCTTATCATTTTTTATCACTAACAAGGTTTAGTCTTATCAATTAATCTAATGCTGGTAAAGTTTAATCTTATCAATTAATATAATGCTGATAAAGTTTGATCTTATGAATTAATCTAAAGCTAACAAGATTTAATCTTATCAATTTAATCTAAGGCTGATAAAGTTTAATCTTATCAATTAATCTAAAGCTAGCAAAGTTTAATCTTATCAATTTTTAATTTTAGCTCATATGCGAAGTGATGTTGCACCGTTTCATTTTGTCAATCCAAAAATTACCTCATCAGATGGAAATTTAACAATTTCTCGTAATTTCTCTTCCGGTATATCAGGAAATATTAACAATTTAAATCTTATCAAAACTATCACCGAAACAATACCGGGAATTAACAGCACAACTGTTACCGTTACTAGTACCGAAATACCGATAACAACAAAAGAATTCATAAATTTACCGATTGGTATCCAACAAAATAGCGAATTGGTACCATCAATTAAACAACTATCACTGGCATCAATAGGAACCGATAAACCCTTGCTACCATCATCAACATTATCATCTTTGTCAGCAGTAGTATCAGATATCAATGAACAGGCCTGTATAGGTATTCAGTGCCAGAATAATGGTACCTGTATCGCTGGAAATGATGGACGAGTAAATTTTAATTTTCATTTATTATAATTTAAATATTATCATAAGAGTTATTTAAAATTAATAACTTTTCATTGCTATCAGTTTACTTTAGTGATAATATAACGATTGATATACCTGTAGAATGATAACAGGTATGATTTTCAAACGACTACAATTAACATTGATCACTTTTGACTATAATTAATTATAATTATTATGCATTACGATAATTATAATTACGATATCCATTACGATAATTATAATTACGATATGCATTACGATAATTATAATTACGATTAATCATAATCATCGATTACAATCAACTTGAGATATATTAATAATGATTTCTAGAGTATTTTCCTAATTCACAATATGCAAACTTATAATTCTTTAGGCTATTTGCATGTGTCAAGAAGGATTTCTTGGATCACAATGTGAAGTAAATTTATGCGCTAATGTTGAATGTATGCATGATGGTATTTGTCAAGCTAATGGTAATCTACCACGTTGTCAATGTCGACCGGGTACTACCGGGACATTCTGTGAACAGGTTTAATTTAATGCTAATTAATTATGAACATGCACATATTTATGTTTTTAGGATATTAACAAGTTTATTAACTGGTTTAAGTTTAACAACAAGTTTATAATTAGCTTTTAGTAACCAACTTAGTAACCTTTTAGTTTGGAAAGTAATTCTTTCTTTTTTTAAAGATTTCTAGTTATTATATTGTTTATTAGATAATTGAAAGATAAATAAATAATGTTTTGTAAGTTTTTGTACTTGGAAATAAATTTTATACTTATTCAAAAGTATACTTTGTTTTTTTTTTTTTAAAATTTGCAACAATTGATAAATTATTGATAAACTATCAACAATTGACAGAAATTATCATTTTAAAGAATGATTAATTAACTTTGACAAATATATTTAATTTTATCCATTTTATAATTTACAGCTTGTTTGTAATCCAAGATGTGAACAAGGTGGTATTTGTGAGCTAACAGGTAATTTACCGATTTGTCGATGTCGAACAGGCACATTTGGTATCAACTGTAATATCATTGATACATGCAATAGCAAGTTTGTTTTTTTTTTTTTGAAAATTGACTAAAATAATATCGCGAGGAAGTCTCTTATTTACTGTATTTTATTTACCGTATCTTCTCTATCTATTACTATACTTATGTACTGTATTAGGGAAAATCAGTCTAAAAAAATAAAGTTATTATTAAAATTGAGTAAAATTGAAGTAATCCTTTTCTTTTTTTCTTCTCTCCAAATTTTCATTTTCCTCTTCTTTGATATTTTAAAATAAAATGAAAAAAGAAAAAAAAAAAGAGTAATGAACGAAAAGAGAGAAAAGATGGAATAAATGAAAAGAAAAGGAGGAAAACATTTTTTTTTTCAGAGTTATCAAATTTCCTCAAAAAAAGAATCGGATAAGCATTAGCTAAAATAATAGTTTCAGTGATGAACCATGCAAAGAATATGATAGCGATGCTCGTTGTCAATTGGATTCGGATAATTTTGCACTAATTTCTCCGGTTCCGGTTAATGCAACATATAAATGTCTTTGTTTAAATGAACGATCCGGTTTGTTTGTACTAAATGTTTATTTTGATAATGATATTAATGAATAAGGTGGAAGAAGAGGAAATGGTTTATAGCTAAATTAAAATTCGAACAAAAAAGAAAAAGATCAGAAATACTCATAGTAATGTTAAGCAATAGCAATATTGATTGATTTCTTTGTTTTAATTCGGTCAATTTTGCACTTCATTTCAATTCTATTTTTATCATTAAACATTATGAATTTTGGCTTTTCAGAATGGACCGACTGTAAAGAGTTACCGAGGAAAATTCATTTAACAACTACGCCAACTACCACAACCACAACCACAATAACCATACCAAATATTGGTGTCATAACTTCAACATTACACTCCGAATCCACTCAATTCACTCATCATATCATTCCACTATTTCAAAATCATCCACATTTATCAAATCTATTCCCAAATTCACTATTATCACCTATCATGAATGTGACAACGACAGCTGCATCTTCGTTTATCACTCCGGTTGTCGATTTTCATGCATCTAATAAATCCGGAATAGAAACACTTTCTTCGGCAATCAACAAGTCAAGTTTGCTATATGATATAGTTATTATTATCATTACTGTTATCATTTGTTAAATTGCTATCAGTAATACTTTTGCAGTAAAAAAATACCTCTTTAGTTATATGCATGAAATTATTTAGTTTCATGGAAATTTAAAACTTAATATTTCATTTTTCAGATCCGTGGAATTACTTTCGAAATTGTTACCTACGATTGCGGGACCGTTAGAGCAAACTTTATTCGATACCGCAACACGTATTCCTCCTATCTCATCAACACTATCATCTATCACTCCAGAATCCGCTTTACGACTTCATCATCTTTTTAATATGACTCCGGAAACAACAGCAATAACTCTGACTACTTTATCAGGACGTCCGGAATTTTGGAATATCTTTAATTCTACTGAATTAAAAACTGAACCAACCATGAATCCAATTGGGAAAAATTTCGGAGAAATACCAAATAAACTTAAGAATGAAAATTTAACCATTGAACCATTACCGGTTAAAGAACTTCTTTCTACTATTTCACCTCCTGAAATGATAATCAGTAATGTCTCAATCACTCAATCATCCATAATATCAACCACTGTACCATCTGTACCTTCGGTACCAACAACGGTAATTATTGACGGAGACAGTAGTGTGGGACAAATTGATTCGTTTGAGTCAGATGAATCGGAAGCGGACGAAGAATCAATTTCGATTCCTAAAACCAGTATTATAACTAAGGATGATAATTTATCCAGTCGCCTAATATCTACGACAACGAACATTCCTTCAACACCAAAAATTCATGCGGAGGAAGAAGCGGAAAAGGAGGAAAGTTGGAATTGGCCAGAAAGTTTCACAAAATCTACCAAAGAAATGGAGCAGGTAAAATTATTGCAGGAAATTTAAAAAATGAACAATTAATTGTACCATCCAATGAAATATTTTCACATATCATAATAAGTTCAAATTTTATATCGTAATTATTAATTAGAAGTTTTAGTTTTAGGTATTAATTTCAGGTAATGATTGCAGATGATTAAAGATGAAGTTACCGATAATTTGGAATTATCAGTTTCTTTCAACATTTTTTAACATTCCCATTTAAAAAAATTTTAAAAAAGAAATCAAAATTTCAAGTATAACGCTAATAAATTAATACGCATTAATTGCATGTAATAGAATCATGAGATTCTTGACGGAATCATGGCGTTCCTCTCTTGATCGAATTATGAGATTCTTCTCTTGACAGAATCATGAGATTCCCTTTTGATAGAATTGTGAGATTCTTCTCTTGACAGAATCATGAGATTCCCTTTTGATAGGATCATGAATTCTTCCCTTGACAGAATCATGAGATTCCCTTTTGATAGAATCATGAGATTCCTCTCTTGATAGAATCATGAGATTCCTCTCTTGATAGAATTATGAGATTCCTCTTGATAGAATTATGAGATTCCCTTCTGATAGAATTCATAAGATTCTTTTTTTGACAAAAGATGATTCGTTTTTACTGTTCATTGCATGTAATTGAATTATAATAATCCCTTAGTGATAAGAGCTAATTCATTTTGTTTACCATTTTATCTTCAATGACACTATTTCAGATTCAGACAACAGCGAATTCGGAAATTTTTGTCGCAGAATCGAGACAAGGATTTAATGAAGATGATGTGAAGTTTGCGAAATTTACAGTCGGTCTTCCGACAACTACACTAATTCCGGATTTGAAACAACCATCAGATGAAGCATTTAGCGATAATGATACGACGAGAAGTGATACTTCATCTTGGACAATTGTTTTACTCACTGTTTTCGGTAAACAATTTCAGTTTAAAATTTCAATTTAAAATTAAAATTAAATTTAAGATTTAAAATTGGACGAATTTTTTTGCCAGACAATGAAAGGAAATAATCATAATCATGGAAATGTAATAATTATGTGTAGTAAATATAATAATTGCAATAATAATATTAACGGTAATTAATAATAATAATAATAATTTAATTTCACGATTACGAATACAACTGTTAATTCAATTTCCATCGTTGCAAATGGGAAATGATGATTAGAAGATAAAACTTTTCAATTTTTTAGTTGTAAAATTTAATGATACAATCGTAATATTATCATTTTTAGCATTGATGATATTATCGGCAGCGTGTGTTACGTTGATATTCCGTTACATACGTCGTTCACGTAAATTACACGGGAAATACAATCCAGCACGCGAAGAAAGTATATTATCAAGTAGTTATTCAATGCCCATGGCTACCGTTACCAAGGAAGAGCGGCTTATTTAGTTATTTATTTATTTGTTTAGTTTTTAGCTTTGTTTACTATCTATGAATTTTTTTTTCTTCTTTCACTCTGAAATGGAAATTGTCTGATTAGTTATCTGTACTTTCACGCACGTGAATTTCCCATTCAAAAACATCAGTTTGTTATTAGAAAATATGCAAACATTTTATGGTGTAACAAAGTAAGCTAAAATAGTATTCAGACTAAATCATTTCGTTATTTAAGTCAAAATGTGAAGACTGTAAATTTGATCTAATTTTACATTGAAATTGATGAAAAATTGCTACATGCTCCTCAATATGTATGGTAGCTAGAGGTACGGTAAGGTACCGTATTCCGTAGTTTTCGCTACAGTACTATTTAATAGTTAAAAGCATGCAAGTTACCGTAGGAAACCAATCAATGAAAATTTAATTCTTTTTTTTCCAAACAACAATTTAACATTTATATTTAAAAAAAAATTCATTTTTCTCCCTGTTTTTTTCAAATACATAAAAATTTTTCTCGGGTGAGTTTTTTTTCTTTTTCCGTTTTTTCAAAAGTACATTTTTTTAAAAGTACATTATGCATTTGTGAAATGAATCGAAACGTTTATGTATATTTATGGATATGTCCAAAATTTGTTATGTCCATTTGTTGTCAACTTGTTTGGGAATATTTGAGGTATGTATATTTTTTTAATTTTTTTTTTATATCATTGTTATATTCTTTTTTTTTCCTCGGCAACTGATGAATGATTTCTTCTTAGTTCAAAGTTTAAAAGATTGCAAACGAAATTACCTCAATAAAAATTTATTCTGATGATTGCTGAAAAAAAAAAACGAAGAGGAAAATCATGTAGCAAGAAATTTTTGAGAAATTAAAAAATTAAACTAAATTTAATTTTTAAAGTAATTAATTCAAACTTTATGAAATTCCTTCTACACTAGTATAAATGTATTTCACAGATGCATAATTATAAGTTTTATTACCGCTCATTAATTATCACTAGTTATCATTAATCACTTGCGATATACACTCTAATAATAATGATACCATATAAAATAGCTAAATGTTGAAAAGTTAAAATTATCACTGCTTCTATGAATTCTTCACTATTATTAGCATTTGTTATGAAATTAAATGAAGCCTTAATTTTTAAATATTTGAAAATATTACTTTAAGTTTAAGTTATTGCATTTTCAGTTTTGATTTAAAGTTAATTCATTCTTCAAGACAAATAAATAGAATAATAAATAATTACTTTGATGGAAAAAAAATTATATATTTTTCTTTACTTTTTTAAAATTATTTTCTCTTTTTCAATAATTTAATCAGTAACTAATATACTCAATATATTTTTCCTTACTTTATTCTTTCATTTAAATACTCAAAAATCTTTCGTTTTTTTTAAATTTCCAAATTTTTTAGCTTAATTTTTTACTTTTTAACTTTTTATGTCATTTATCATTTTACTTATGCAATGAAAATAATCAAAAATCATCCATTCGATTGTCATTTTTTACTGCAATTATTGTAATTTATTCAATGTAAGAAAATGAATGATTTGAATCATTTCGAAAAATGTTTCCTCACTTTTTTTGTCATTTTCAACAAATTTATTTCATTTTTTTAATTTGTTTTGTATTATTTTATTATTATTATATAATAATAATTATTATTATAATTAGTATTATTGTAATTACTGTAATTGCAAGCTATTATGATTACTGTAGAAGTAAATTTTCTTTGGATTTAAGAAATGATATAAAATAAAATGGGATAATTATTTAGTATGGACTAGTTTTATAATTATGAATGTATTAAATGTTGTGGGAACGTGAAAAAATTCTAATTTTCTGTTAAATATTAATTTGCGTTTACTTTAAAGTGAATATCAGTAACTGTATTAGTAAAACAAACAAAGCATAGTAGATATCTTTTTACAGTCAAAGTATAGAAGTAACGGTTAAAGTATAGAAGTACGGTTTAAAGTATAGAAGTAAAGTTAACAGATATTTTTTTACGATTAGCATAATTCTCATTGATATTAATTAAAATTACGAAGTTAATTTAATTAGTGAAATTCTTGTCAACATTAATTAAAATTAAAGCATAAGTTTCGAATAGGAAAATTTTTTTTTTCAATGATTTCAGTTTCAGAATCGCAATAAATGACAATTGAAATGATTAATGAATTTTTAGATTCTGAATGAATTGAATTTTACTATCTGAATCGATAAAAAGATTAATAAGGTTTCCGTTGATAAGAGAAATTTTAAATATGCAATTCTACTTTTACCATTTTAGTTTGAGTAAAGCTTTATATTTTTTCAGATAAAATTTCAGAAAATTTAATGTTTTCAAATGGAACGTCGTCGTTTTGATGTATCCATAAGTTTTAATTTCACTTTCATTTATTTTATAGATACTAAAATAAAAAAATTTTAGAATGAAACTTTGGTTATTGGATTTTTTTGTAATGCTTAAAAAATTGGAAATTTAATTATTCTATTTTTTCAGTACTTTTATATTTCTTTTCTTTTTTTTTCGCCTAACTGAATTTCTTGAATAAAACAGACGATAAGTTTAATTAAATTTGCGAAATTTCAAAATGCTATTCGTATGATGATGAACCCTCACATGATATAAATTATGAATTATGAATTACGAATTCTCATATAATATAAATTATGAATTGAAATTATGAATTTCCATACAGTATGAATTATGAATTCTCATATAGTATTAAATTAGGAATAAAAATTATGATTTATGAGTCGTTATTTAGTATAAATTGAAAAAAGTAAATAAACTGGCACTTTATTGATTTTTTTTTTAAAAAAATAAAAACACACATTCTCATTCTATTATTTTTTTTTGGTTAAATTTTCGATTAATATTTTAAATTCCAATAAATTTCCGATCAATTCTAATTTGATATAATATATCATTTTCAATTCTTATCAAATAAATATCGAGAACATTTTACTTCTGATAGCATTCTTTGCATTAATTTTATCATAAAAAAAATTTACTAATATTTGTCACAAATATTTCGATATTATTGATACTTATATATCTGAAAGCATCGATGTTTGATGCCTTATCATTGATAATAATAGGTATAAGGCATTTCTCCTTTTCAAAAAATGCTATTAAAAGTAATAATTGAAAAAATGATATACCGTAAGATTTAACGTGAAATTCACGCGAGACACTGTATTCCATTGAATTTTGTAATAATCGTATTTGCATTGATTTTTGATGCATTGATATCATTGATAATAATAGGCACAAGGCATTTCTCCTTTCCAGAAAATGCTATTAAAAGTAATAATTGAAAAAATGATATACCGTAAGATTTGATGTGGAATTCAGACGGGACAATATACCGTAATATTTGACGTGGAATTCAGGCGGGATAATATACCGTAATACTTGACGTGGAATTCACGCGAAACATTGTATTCCGTAGAATTTTGTAATAATCGTATTTTTGCAAATTTTTATTTTCTTTTTCTACTAACATAGCAATTATATGTAAATATATTTTAAACTTTTAATGAAAACAAAAAAGCAAAATGACCGATTATTGAACTTTTCTTTGACTATTTTATGTATTATTTAATTCCTATTTGATAACTTAAATTATTTTCCTTTTGGCTTTTCCTTTCCTTTTGTTTTTTCAATTGTTTGTTTGCAATCTTTGTTATTTATTTATTTGAACTGAAAGAATACTTTCTTATTTTCAAATTCAAAATGGATCATAAAGTTATAAAGAAGTCACGTATCAAATCGAAAAAGCTCTTTGTGAATAAAATATTACGAAGGAAAATTTTTGAGAATTTGAAAAAAAAACGAAAGAGCCTTGAGAATGACGTGCACTGTGATCGATCATCGAAAAATGTCAATAACTGCTTTAAACTATAATCATTAAAAGTGATTTAAACGAAGAAATAATTTTGCCGTCATTCAATATTTTATTTCAATTTGAAAAGATGTGTAAAATTTCGACGATAAGTGGACAATCCGTAAAGTTAAAACGTAAAGGTAATTTAATTGGAAAATTTAACCTCTTAACGTTCGTTCTTATTTTGTTAAACGTGGAATAATAATGAACCATTTTTTTGGTCACACCGATAAATGGGCAGTTTTGTATGCTTACCGTAAAGCTAAAAAGTAAACGTAAAGTTAATTAGATAACTGACGTCTTTACGTGTCGTTCGTGTCTTGTTAAACGCTCATGAATGATAAATTATCTTTTGATAAGATTGTAACAACCAACATTAATAATGATAATCATTTCAATGAATGGAACGACGAAAGTAAAAAATACTTTCCAAAACCGGAAAGTAAAACCGGAAAAAATAAAAGGATGAGGTCATTGTTCATTGCTCACGTCACTTCCGGTTTCTGAATCTCAGGCAATCTGAGGCAACTGAGAAATCTATCGGTCAACAAAATGAACTCTTTACTTTTATTCCAAATAACAATGCTTAAGTAAATTATCGAGCGACTATCACTCCAAAGTGATCGAACTGATCTTACTGATTTCGTCATATCTGCAATACTAACCTTAACCAGTAATTACTTACTCAATTATCATTTCTAATGACGACACACTTATCGATAAATGCCTTCACAACTGGCGAAAAGTAGAAAATACTCGCAAAAAGTTCCTCAAATCTCATAATACCGCAAATCGCTATACTGAAAACAATAATAAACTTATTTTCTACTATCAAAAATAGATTTTCTTATCATAATTATCACTTTTAAGTTCAAAAAATATATTTCAAGCAGAAATTAGAATAAATTGAAATTCCTAACTTGAAAATATAATTACTTTTGCATTAAATCAATAATTACTGAAAAATGAAAGCATTTAAGTAACATTCATTCATATATACTTTCCTTATTGTGATTAGGCTTTCGTGATATTGATAATGATATGATATTGATTTATGTCCTTGTGCATTCATATTTCATAATTCGAGAATTTCTCAAAAAAAATTATTTTAAGAGAAAATTTTAAAATATATTTTTTTTGAATTAAAATTTATTTTTCCTAATCTTTGATGGCTAATTGTCGTCGAAACTATTTGTTGATTAATTAATTTTACAATTCAATCATATGGAATTAAAAGTTCATTAATAACAATTAATGATCTGATAAGAACTGACAATCATTGGAATATGACCTAATAAAAATTAACAATCTCTCATTAATCTTAATTACCGGGAAATAATTGTTATATTAATGTTATATTAATTTTATTGCCTTTTTTTAGTCTTTAATTAATTTATACTGTTGTACTAATAAACTAATAAAAATATATTAATTATTGAATTAATACTGAAATATATGTATATTGATTGATAAAACTGATGTAATTTATATTTAGATTTCATTTATTTAATTTAACAAATGTAGGCTTAAATATTGATTATTCAATTGATATTGAAAAGGAATATTGCTTGATATAATTTATATTATTTAATTTATCAAATGTAAGCTTAAAATTGTTGGTATTATAGCGATTATTGAATTGATGTCGAAAAAGGTGTATTGATTGATTATCGAATTGATATTGAAAAGAGAATATTGATTGATAAAATTGATAAAATTTATATTTAAATTTCATTTATTTAATTTACCAAATGTAAGCTTAAAATTATTGATATTATATGAGATTATTGAACTGATATTAAAAAAGATATATTGATTGATATTATTTATATTGAAGTTTCATTTACTTAATTTATCAATGTAAACTTAAAACTATCGATATTATATTGTATTGATTGTTGAATTGATATTATATTGATTATTGAATTGATATTGAAAAAGGTATATTGATAGGTAATTGATAAAATTTATATTTAAATTTCATTTATTTAATTCATCAAATATAAGCTTAAAATCGATATACTTATTATTTTGGTTTCTTTTTCTAAAGTAAAACTCAACTAAATAAAGATAATATCAATTTTCTCCTTCATATTTTTGTAGTTTTTTTTAATTTTTTTTTTTTGAAAAGTAAAGTATTCGAAAGAATTTCTCTTTTTTAAGCTTTGATATATTATTTTTCTCATTCATTATTAAAATTATTATTTTCTATTGAATAATGAAATTTTCCCTTTTAATAAAAATTTTAAATTTGAAGAAAAAAAAAAGATAAAAAAAGTTTTTTTTTCCTCTTCCTTTCAAACATATCAAATTTTCCAGTTTGCGCTTCGTTTTCTTAATGTTTACGACGTCCATGCTTAAAACGCTGCTTGTAACACTTTTTTATTTTCCATTAAGCTTAAAGGACAGTTTGAATATTCATGCTTATTTTTTTTTTTTTGATAACTTTGTTTTAGATATCAGTTATTATCGATGATAGGATATGAATATTTTATATTGAGAAATGTTGAAATTGTGAAATGAAATTGTTTTTGATATCTTATCAATTATGTATTAGTGAGGAAATTATCCGACAGTTATCTAATTTTTATTTTTGAAATTTACTTGAAAACTTATTGCTATGATTTCATTAAACTTAGGTAATTACTTGAATTTAGGTAATAATAAAAATTACTTAGACTTGATTATGTATCAATGACGAAATTATCCGACAATTATCTAATTTTTATTTTTGAAATTTACTTGAAAACTTGTTGCTATGATTTCATTAAACTTAGGTAATTACTTAAACCCAATAATAATAATAATATAAATTGAGCTAAGATATGTAATAAGATAGAAATTTAATCAAACCTAGATAATTACTTAAACTTAAAACCTAACAAAATAGAAATTTAATCATTTGAATGAATTAAGTTCCATTATGTTTAATTGTTTAATAAACTATTTATTAAACATCTTATTTACAATTTTAATGTTTTAAAAAGAGTAATTATGTTCAAATAGTTATTATTATGGTCTCATTACACTTAAATATGCAATAAGATAGACATTCAATCATTTGAATGAATTAATTTAAAATCATTTATGAATTATTTTTTATCGATTGTTTATTAATTAATTAATTGTTTAATAAACTGTTTAGTAAATATTATAGTAGTTTCATAATTTTAGTATTTAATTTAAATATTTTTTTAAAAATTGTTTGATTGTTTCTTTACAATTTATTAGAATTATATTTACGAATTATGCAAATTTAAAGTATGTTAGGGTATTTGGAAATAAAAATTAATAATTTAAATTACTACCATATTCCGTAACTAATTATTACCATATTCCATAACTAATTATTACCATAACCTATATAACTAATCTAGTTTTATAATTTTAGTATTTAATCTAAATATTTTTTCAAAAAAAGTTTGATTGTTTTTTTTACAATTTATTAAAATTATATTTACGAATTATGCAAATTTAAAGTATGTTAGGGTATTTGGAAATAAAAATTAATAATTTAAAATGCTACAATATTCCGCAGCTAATTATTACCATATTCCATAACTAATTATTACCATAACCTATATAACTAATCGATAAGTTTGCTTAGAAAATTTTACTTCTGTATATGAAAATTAATGAAATTTACTATTTCATATTGTATTTCAATCAATGATCGAATGGCTAAGGATGAATTTATTTGTGAATTTTGAAAGCTAAATATAGTAAGGCTAAATTAATTTAATACTAAATATGAAAAACAAATTTAACAACAACGCTTGTTGTAAACATCCCATACTCATATAATATTAAATTTATTGTTTGAGTGAAATCCATTTAATCCATCTCGACAATTTCACTTAATGATTTCTCTTTTTCATAAGCATTGACATCATTTTTATTTCTGTTTAATAATTTGGTTAGCTAATATTTAGCAATAACAGACAAATTTAACATTTAAATATAAATCCTTCTTATCATCTCGAATATTATCCTTATCATTTTTTATCAGAAGATATTGCACTTTAGTAATTTTTATCACTCTGTAATCGCTAATGGTAACTTTCCTAAGAAAATAAAATTAAGCTAACACAGTAGAGAAAAAGCAGAAGGAGAAATGGAGAGATATAGAGAGGGAGAGAGAGAGAGAGGGGGAAAGAGAGAAGTGAATATCACTTTCCTCAGTTCAGTACAATTCAATTTTTCCTCTCTCTCTCTCTCTCTCTCTCTCTCTATCGCCCTCTTTTAGCTTCTCTTTGGATGATGTCATTTAAAGTTTGTTAATTGAAATTTAGAGAAATTTATAAACTGAAATCACAATTTGAACAAAATTTATAGAAATTTACAAACTGAAATCATAATTTATCAAGAATGCAAACTTATTTTTATTATGTTGTATTTATAATTAAATATTATTTAAATCAAAAAAAAAAATTTCCTACTGATAAAATGATATAAAGTTGAAAAAATTATTTATTCGACATTGATAAAAGTGAGAATTAATCAAAATTAATATCAAAGTAATTTAAATTAATATTAAAATAATCAATTTATATATCAAATTAATCAAAATGATTATTAAATTAATCAAAACGAATGTTAAAATAATCAAAATGATTGAAATTAATATTAAAACAATCAGAATGAATATTAAAATAATCAATTTAAATATCAAAATAATCAATTTGAATATCAAATTAATCAAAATGAATATTAAAATAGTCAAAATAAATTCAATATCAAAATATGATTGAAATATAAACGAAAGATAATAAAAGCTGAAATGAAATGATAAAAATTTTATTTAAGCTTAAAAATATATCCAAAAAAAAACCTTCCTTTTTTTCATTTCAAATTCAATGATTAGCTAAAATATTACAAATGAAAAAATAGTTGAAAAGAGAAAAGATAATAGAAGGAAAGGGAGGAAATGAATAGAAATAAAATGACGAAAAAAAAAATACGAAAAGCGAAATTATGCTTTCTCTTTTGTTTGCGTAAAAGTTTATTTGAAACTTTAATTTAAACGAAATTTAAATTAAGAGAAAAAAAAGAGCGAAAGAAAGAAATAGTGATTTTTCCGTTCGTTTTCTTTTTTTCCCTTTTCAATTATTTTTTTTTTTTCATACCAAAAATTTTCTTGTCTCTTTTTATTTAAGTTTTTCTTAGACTCTCCTTAGGCTCAATAACTCTTCGATACATTACTTTCTCTACCAATTTTTTTTCATACCAAAAATTTTCTTGTCTCTTTTTTTTTATTTAGCTTTTTCTTCAACCCCTCTCCTTAGGCTTAATAACTCTCTTCAGTACTTTACTTTCTCTTTTCGTCATTTTTCATTTTCGCTTTTTTTTTCGTTCATTTTATTTCATTCCTTTCATCAAATTTCGTTATGTAACGGAAAATAACACATCATTTTCCACTCTTTTTTCTTCTTGAAATCCGAAATGTTAAAAAAAAGTTATTTTCATTTAGTTTCAAAATTTTTTCAGCAATTTAAAAATATGATCTATGCCATTGGTTTAATCATTGTTTTTCTCCTTCAAATATTTTGTTGATAAACAGAATTAAGTAAGTAAATAAATAAAGTGGAATGAATATTTGGTAGTTTTTTTGGCATTCCTGGCTTTGTTTCTTTTTTTCTGGAATATCGATTAATTTAGTTTTGGTATTTAAATTACCATGATAATTTAAATACTGATATCATGCACATATATATGTATATATATATATATATCAAATTTCCCCTTTCATATCCGGTAATTTTTACATTTCCAGTTTCGTCTCCTTCTTTTCCGGAATATCGAGAATTCAATGTTGGTAATTCAATTACTGATATATAGATCAAGTTTTTTCGTTCAAATAATAAAATTTTCCATGGATTTTCGAAATCTGTAAGTGATTTTTTCATGATTCGGAAAATGCTGAATATTGTTAGCTATTTTCAGTTCCTTTAGTATTTGACGTTTTTTTTTTTGACGGAAAGCTTTTTATCAATGCAACCGGTCCGGAATGTTCTAATAGTGTTAGCTATTTTTGGCTTATTTAGCGTTTAACAGTTTTTTTTGACGGAAATATTTGTTTTACGGAAAATTTCTTTAATTTTTTTATTGGTGCAATCAGTTCAGAGTAATCGGTAGATTAATATTAAACTTTACTTAATTGTGGTATCATTTTCTTTTGTATTGTTTTTTTATGTCAACTTTTGTAAAATGTTTTGATTTTTTATTTTTACCTCTTCATTTCTATCTTGAATATACGGGTGGTTTGATATTTCAGTCAACGTGACCTTGCCCAATTTTTTGAATATGATCACATTAATTGCAATTTAATATTTCGAGAAATTTGTCATCTTTTTACCGAAAAAGTTACCTCTAAAATTGTTTTCTTTTTCAGCTATAAAATATTTACTCCCTCCTCTTCGTTCCCTTTACTTTATCAGTATTGTTGTTGAAGAATGAAATTTACTTTTGTCCTTTTAGCAATCAAAGAATATGCAGCATTTTATCACACATAAATACTAATATTATCAGTAATAATGATTATTATCATTCTATTTTTATCAATGGTTTACAAAATTTTCTATTTTATCTTTTTACTTTCTTGAAATATCATTTTCGAGCAAGTTTTTTTTTTTGATTACGTCAAAATACGAAGATTTGTATCACTTTAAGATTTTCACGTGCAATGATCAAATCAGCGTTGCTTCACGTTAATTACGCTAAAAGATAGCGACAGAGAATTGCGTTGACGACGTAATCTACCATTACTAAAGTAACATTACCATTCTATATAGTGAATACTGTAGGATGAATACTGTAGAAGCAATGCAACATTCATTTCCCGAAGTTAATTAAATTCAAATTACTAACCAAACAATGATTCATTCTTGCACTTTGCGACTTTTGTTTGCTATAAAATATGTTTCTGGCTTCATCTTTCTTTATTAAGCATTTTTTCAAGCATGTCACGTAATTATTGTAATTAATTTGGACGAAATTTAATCCTTGTTTTATTTATAATTACTCATATTTGTTATGAATCCTTATCATTAAGTTATCATTAAATGAAATTATCATTGAAGAATATAATTATCAGTAAATTAAATCATGACAGTAACAGTAACATACTATTTCATGCTTTATTGATTTTATATTTACGATTGCATCATTTACAATATTACTTAACATATTACTTAGCTTTATTACATTACTTATTACATTATTTAGCACATTACTTAATAGGTTAACATATTACTTAACATATTTATATTATCTTATCGTCAATTAAATTATCAATCATTTGAAAGAATCTTGCAAAATAAGAAATAAATAAATTTTCAGTGTAAATTTTAATTTCTGCAAATTTCATTTTGCACGTAATTTTTTTTTCTGCAAATTTCTTCGTCAAACATTGATAAGGAGGAGGAACGAGAATGATAAATATGAAGTCGAAGAGAAGAAAGGAAGATAAGGAGGAGACGAGAGAGAGAAAAATTAAATTATCATTTCGTCAACCCATATCAATTCATAACGATGATATTCATAGCATTTATAACTTTCCTCAGGTAGCTTTTCAGGTTTTAATCAAATCGAAATTTTTATAAATTGTAAATTAATTTATTTCTACCTTTTTAACTAACTTATCATTTCTACATTTTTAATATCTTATTATTTTTATTTTAAAACTATGTACTTTTACTGCATTTTACTCCGTTAAAGTATATACTTTTACTGCGTTTTTTTTCTTCTCTTGCTATTTTAATCAGCATCTAAATGAAAGATTATTGATAGTGATATAGAAATGATTATTAATTAGGATTAATTTTATCTCTTTTTATTTTCTTCAACAAAATTTTCAATTATTTCAAATAGTGCTGAGAACAGTAAAAAAAAAATAGTTTATGTTTCTTCGTTTTTATTACGAATTTGAATTTTTTCATACTCATAATTAAGATAATCATCATCATTTCGAATACTTAGAATTAGAAAAATCATTATTTTATTATACGCAATGTTTCAAATATTTCAAATTCATAATTATGATAATCATCATTTCAAATATTTAATTAGGAAAATCATTATTTCATTATACGCAGTACTTTGAATATTAAGAGTTAGAAAAATTATCATTTCAAGTATTTCAAATATTTAATTAGGAAAATCATTATTTCATTATACGCAGTACTTTCAATATTTAGAATTAGAATAATTCATAAAGATAAAAACATCGAAAGAAGGCATTCAGAATTTGAAATGAATTCAGTGATAAATTTTAAATAATTTTGTTAAATGATATATTTAGATGATTTTAGAACTATCTAATCTCATTAATATTTAATTAATAAATCAAATTAATTATTAAAATAAACTTAATAAATTAATATTTATTCATTATTTCATATTTCGTTTCTAAATTTTGAAATTAAACTTAAGATTGGTTAAATCTTAAACTCTATATTTGTCTTAGGTTAATGCGTTTGAAATGAAAAGTATTGAGAAGTAAAATTAGCAGTTAGCTTAAAATGTTTAGCATTAGAATGGTTTGTTTTACTAAATATCAGAGCTTTTCGTTTATTAGTAATTTTCGCTTTATTTAAAGCTTTAAAGAAAGCTTAATTCTAGGAAGGCTAACTCTTACAAATGGAAAATTAAATTTTGTTGAAAAATTTTCAATTTAAAAATCGCAAAAGAATTTTTGATTAATCTTTGATTTTCAACGAATCTTTAAAAAGAGTAAAACACAGAGAGAAAAATGAGACAGAAAGAGAGAAAGAAAAAAAGATAGAAAAATCAGTAACCATAAATGGAACAAAGTTCAACTTTCTTTGATGTTTACTTCCTCTATTATTTCATTCAAATTTCTCAAATCTGAAATTTTTTATCATTCTTGATATTATAGCTTTAGATGATAAGCTTGATAAGAGCAAACTTATCATTTGATTTCATCAAACTTATCATATAAAGAAAATTTTTCTTTACAAAAAAAATGATATCACAAAAATTTGCTAGGAATTGTAATTTCATTAGAATACATAATAGTGATAAGCATTAATTAATTAATTATATAATAATAAGCATTAATTAATTAATTAATTAAGATGGAAATGAACCTTAAATAGTAGAATCAGACTGGAGTAACCAATGAGAAAAGTTTTTTGATCATTACTATAAGATTATGATACTGAAGTAAAGTAAAGCTATTTCATATTCTTTTTTTAGGAGCCTAAATCTTCGAAGTTTTTTTTTCTTAAAAAAAATGCTCCAAGTAAAAAAAATCAATCGTAAGCATATTCATATTGATATTAACAATGCATATATTAGTATTTTCGAAATAGTAATTCTCTTAGAAAAAGTAAAAAAAAATTGCAATTTATTTTTTTCTTCTTAAATATACTTAAATCTCTATTATTTATTCGTGATTATTCGTGATTTTTAGAATCTAAATCGTATATATTTTTTCAGTCTATTCATTTAAAAAATGATTCTTACTTTATTCGTTATCATTTCGTTATTATTCAAAATAAAGTTATTTGAAAAAGGTTTTAAAAAAAAAAAAAGTTGCAATTTATTTTTCTGCTTCTAAACAAGTTGCTGTTTTCATTAGAGCTAATCTTCATAAAGTATAAAGAGTAGAAGTAAACATTTATAATTGAAATCTAGTTTCGAGAAAATTCTCGAAAAAATCTTAAAATTTTTCTTCTTTATGAAAATGCCCTAAAAAAACTATTATTCGTAAGCATGGACATATAAGTATATTCATATTGATATTAGCCTTGTTGAACATCTTACTCGTTTTTTTAGAGCCTAAATCTCAGATTTTTTCCCTAAAAAAATGCTTGAAAAAAATATTACTCCTTAACATATACATATATACATTCATATTTATATTGGCCTCGTTAAACAAGTTACTCGCTTTTTTTAGAGCCTAAATCTTACATATTTTTTTTTCTTAAAAAAATGCTACAAGCTATTCGTTTTACTTTAGAACCTAAATCTTAGATATTTTCACTTTAGAAAATTTTCTTTAGATTTTTTCTTTAGAAATTTTTCTTTTTGTAGAAAAATGCTTTAAATAAAGTATCATTCGTAAACATATATATAAGTATATTCATAGTATATTCATATCAATATTAACCTTATTGAACAAGCTATTCGTTTTTTTGCCTTATTGAACAAGCTATTCGTTTTTTTGTCTTATTGAACAAGCTATTCGTTTTTTTGTCTTATTGAACAAGCTATTCGTTTTTTGTCTTATTGAACAAGCTATTCGTTTTTTTGTCTTATTGAACAAGCTATTCGTTTTTTTGTCTTATTGAACGAGCTATTCGTTTTTTTGTCTTATTGAACGAGCTATTCGTTTTTTCAAGCCTGAATTTAAGATTTTTTTCTTCCTTAAAAAAATACTTTAAAAAAATACTATTCGTAAGCATATATATTCAAGCATATTCATATTAATATTAGCCTTATTGAACCAGCTATTCGCTTTTTTTATAGAGCTTAAACTTTAGACATTTTACAAAAAAATATTATTCGTAAGCATATGTATACAAGTAGATTCATATTAGTATTAAGCCTTATTGAACGAGCTATTCGTTTTTTTTTTTTACAGAGCTTAAACCTTAAATTTCTTTTCCTTAAAAAAAAAAAATCATTCCATGAGCACATATAAATACAAATATATTCAGCATAGCATGTCATTAATATTTTTAAAATTTTAATTTTTCACATAAAAAAAGCTCATAAAAAAAAAAGTTGTAATTTATTTTTCTCTTTTTCAACTCCATCCTTTCCTCTTTTTTTCTTTTCAACATTAGATAGCAGGTTCTTTTCTTTTTCTTTTTTTTGATTTGATTAAAACCTAACGAATGGTTTTTTTTTTGCTTTCTTTAAGGCAATACGTCGTTTGACATCACAGTTTTGTCCTTTTTTGATCGTTTCAAACTTTTCCAGTTTTTCAATTTTTTCTCCTTTTTCTTTTCTTTTTTTCTTTTTTTATTTTTCTTTTCTTTTTTTTTTTTTTTGTTAATTTCATAGATTAAATTTTGAAGAAAAAAAAAATTTGAAGCATTTAAAAATTAATGCTTAATAAAAATAAAACTTAACGATAGCTTATTAGTAATTACTATTTACTAGAAGTTAGTGATAGCTTATTAGTATTATCATTCATTTATTAATTATTATTTGAAAATCAATGCTTAGTACAAATAGAACTTAGTGTAGTTTATTAGCATTATTATTTACTCATTAATTGTTACCATATATGTCTATATGTATGTTTAGCAGTTGTTATCATTTAATAACATTTCAATCCAATGCTTAGTAAAAATAAAACTTAATGATAGCTTATCAGTATTATCACTTATCTTTTCAGTTATTCAGCACAGAATTTACAATAGCTCTTTTTGCAAGTAAAATATCAGAGTGTATAATAAATTAAATTAATTAATTTAGTTTCATTCTTTCAGTTTTAATCTGATCAATCAATAATTACCTCATTTTTTAAATTTCCCAAAATTTACAAACTGCCTTAGGCATAAAAAACTCTTATGTGAAATATTGATAATATGATAAGGATGAGAAAGAAAAAAATAACTTTTTTTTAGTTCAAAAACTCGATGTTATCAGTATCAAAAATGATATTCATTTAATTTTTTTTTTTTTGGAAATATTTGGAATGAAATTTTTTTTTTTGTTATTGATAATTTAGTCTCGATAAACATTGGTTATATCAGTAAAATTCCATCAGTTTGGACTATCTGAATCATGAATTTCATTTTTTTTTTTTGATAAATATCAAAAGCAACTTTTTTATCGAAACTGAAAAAGAATACGAAATTATGATAAGTTTTTATTGCTATGATTGGAAGCATTTAAAAAATATTTATTACTTAGTAATTACTTATTTAAAATGATTTGTATTGCTGATATTTGATTTAAATTTCATATTTATTATTTAATTACTATTTACCTAAGATGATTACTTTTAAAATGAAAAAGAACTATGATATATTTTTATTCCTATGATTAAAAACGGAAAATAATTATTATTTAATTACTATTTATGTAAAATTATTTGTAAAATTGCTTGATTAAAATTTCCACTGCAATTTATACTTTTTTATTTTTTTATACAGCAAGAAATATTTATTATTCAGTTATTTCTTTCAGTAATTACTTAAATATAAATAATTAGTTAAATAAACAATTAATTAAAGTATAATTATAGTTAATTATTATTTCCAGCAAATGATTATCACCCAACGATGCTATAGAAATTATGAAAAATAATTATTTTTTTCATTCTATATGATGAGTGAAAAATATCGTTATCATGTTTTACTGTGATTATTTCTTTTTAATTGTAAGTATGGAAAAATAACTATAAATATAATCACTATCATTATCATTATAGTTATAACAGCACACTGTTATTTGGGTATTTTAGTGGTTTCTTTTTTTGATTGCTATTTTAATTTTAATCATTATTTCAATGAACGCATAATTTTGCTTTCACTTCGATATTTCAATATCTGATATCATTATCACGATTATCGTGAAGAGATTTCGTTATCACAATTATCATGAAAGGATTTCATTATCACAATTGTCATGAAGAAATTTCATAATCACAATTATCATGAAGGGATTTCATTATCACAATTATCATGAAAGGATTTCATTATCACAATTGTCATGAAGAGATTTCATTATCACAATCATCATTTCCAATATATACATAATTTACTTC
>JABVXU010000724.1:0-23758 GCA_013365365.1 Cruorifilaria tuberocauda
CTTGTATCAAGTAGCTCGCCAGAGACACAAGAAAATCATACCTTTAGTTTCTCATGTTGTTCATAAAATATAAAGATTGGAAATAAACATTTATATTTGAAAGCTAGTTTCGAGAAGGTTCTCGACACTGATTTTCTTTGCAGTTATTAACTTCCTACCATTTTTTTTTTCTATCTCACTGCATCAGAAAGGATGTGTGATCAGTACAGCTTTGAAGCTTCTGCATTACCGGGTAGCGAATCAATTTCATGCTTTAATATGAAATTTATTTCAGAGCAAAATCTGTGATAAATTGTTGGAGAAATGAGCAACCTACTTCAACTACTCGATTAGATTTGAATCTTATCCCAATGAAGGAATCCTTTAAAAAAGCAACGACGAATTGCGATCATCGTAGGTCGAAAGTTGCGAAGTACGATTATAAACAAATTGAGAAAGAGTTTGCGAGTGATTCTTTTTTGAGAAAAATTCCTTCAGTGACAATTAATCCAAAAATAATTAATGAATCCACGAAGGAGCAAAGGAAGAATGATCGTAAGTTTCTGAAACATTTAATTGGTTCATCCATGTATTACTCGAATCATCAATGGAAGCAGTCCAGAAGTACACCGAATTATAGGAAAGTTCCTGAGCAACTTTATCATTTATACGAAACACAAGATGCTTTTGGAAATTTAATGGAGTTATTGTAAATTCTTTCTCTCTTCCTCTCTCCCTTCTTTTCTTTCTTGCTATTCTTTTAAAATCTTGTAAGGGAAGTTTTTTTTTACTACAATCTGAAGTGTGGAACTTTAATATATCGAATTTTCAAGGATGACAAAGTATAAATGCAAATCTGAATTTGCCATTTGAATAATTCAAATTTCTGTTTCTTCTCATGCACAACAAATATATATCTTCTAAATAGTACAAATTGTAAAAAGTTTATTGTCAACTTTTTTTAGTGAAATGGAGATTGAAAAAAGCGAACAGGCCTTCTCTCGATTGTCACCATTGAATGTTTCAAAGAAACATATCAGCACTGATTATGATGAAAAGAATAAAAATTTCGTGAAGAATTTCAGTCTACCTATAATTCCTGAAAATTTCACACTAGAATCGAGATTAAAAAGTGATAGATACATGAAATCACTACCGAAATATCTTCAACACTATTCGCAACCTTCCACTAATATATTCAACGATACTGATATCCTGCGACATGTTTGCGATTCGTTGCATGTTCAATCAGTGCTTCCAACATCGATGCTTTCCACTTCATTGAAGAAAGTACAAGATAGTTTCATTTGTGCAAAATCAGATGAAAATGATATTTTTGCTGATAGAATCAAAAATGTTTTATCTGAAACGTCTATATCAGAATATTCAGAAGTTCCAATGAAGATATCTTCAATTACGGCATCTCAACAATTAAATATGATAGCCGATAAAAGACCATGTAGGCATGAATTGATGGAAAAAGAAGGAAACTTAAAGAATGCTTCAGATGAATTGAGAAGCAGCGATATGGATATGTACAGCATTCGGAATGCAAGAACAATACCAATCAAGCCTATTTTACATATGTCATCTCGAAAACGCACAGTGAAAAAGAAAGTTCGATTTCCATCACAATGGCCAAAAGTGATTGCTCTGGAGCATCATCGTCTTTTCATTGATGATCTTTGTTCGATGTAAAAGTTTCATTAAGTTTTTAGTTATTAAAAACATAATGAATTTTTCCATTTCTTGCAATGGAAAATATTCAGTTTACTGTAAAAGGAAATGATATTTTAAGAAAATCTTAATCGATTTCTTAGAAATTTCACTGCAAGTTATGGATTTTGAAATCTATGTGAAATTTACACTGCATATTTGATCATCAATCACTATAGGTTTGATAAAAATATTTTCAAATTGTTATTCACATGATTCTTCGTTAATGTTTCAAACAAAGAGAGTATCTAATAGAGTACAATGCTGCAAACATGGAATAAGTCAAGGAAACTTGCTTTTGTACAAAGAATTTAAGACTACGTATAATTGAAATGAAATCATAGAATCATAATAATGCAGAATCCATAAGGATGATACACCTTAATGCTCTGATATGCTTAATTAACTTCTAAGAATAACCAAAAGAATTTAAAATCATTAAGTACAACATTTACATTAGTGGTAAATTATCAATGACTAATAATGCTTTTTTCAGCTTATCAGTAATTTCTCTAATAAAAAGGATCATAATATTTGAGACATATGAGCCATAAAAAATAGCTAATTCCATCCATTATTTTTTCACTAACACCTCATCAACAAAGCTAGTTGCAGTCCGTTAACTGTATGCGTTGATTTCAATGAATCCAAGCGACATAGATCCGTTTTCATTACCTCAAAAATTGCAGTTAAATTCTCATAATCAGATATTAAAATAATTATGAACTGGGATAGAGACTTTAATCTCTCACTATGTCATCCTATGATGTGAATCAAAGGCAGTGAAAACAGTACTGTCTGATTAAACAACGAAAATTTAGAAAAAAGAAAAATGAAATAACCCCGTAATATACTGTAGTATCGATTTCGATAATATTATGTGACACTCTTATTCTAGCCGGTTCCTTAAGATTTGTGAAAATTTTTTTCATATATTCAAAGCATCCGCAAGGTTCTACTGATTCACCAAATGCCGGACGATTGTAATATTGTGTTAGGCGATCTTGAACTTGATCAAATTTGAAAAAACATTTAGAGCATGGAATGAATATTTCACTCTCATTTGATTCTAAACCCTGCAATTTACAATTGGAATTCCTAGTATACTTATTCAATACATCGAATATTATAGTGCTCTCTGAAAGATATTTCTTTTCCAAAATTATTTTTGCATTTCAAAATTTCAGTAAATGACTGACTCATCAATCAAATCTTGCAATCGATTTTTCAAGAATAAACTCGTTCTTGTTGGAGAAATATTCCAAAAAAGGGCAGCATTTTTGTTGGGAGTTTTGTTTTTGATAGTCATTTTTTGGTTTGTTTACCTTTAGCTTTTATGGTTTATAATTTTTTTTTTGATTTAAGCTGGCTATCCTTTAACTAATAAGTAGGAAAAAACTGAACCTTATCATATCACTATGACAAAAAAAACAGAACTATAGCTAACAAAATATAAACCCATTCTACTTTATTAAAATATCTAAAAAAATTTAAAATATATCAAAAAATAATTTCAGCTTCAAATGGCCAACAGCAAACAGATGATGTCTGACGGTTAGCATTGCTTCATATCCGAATATTTGAAAGTGATAATCAAAAATGAACAAACCATGCGCATCGCAGCTTCAAACGACAACGGAACAAGCACATATGCTATGCTATGACGGCCTTCGATATAATTTGCATGATAAACGATGATCATTTCAAGTATTGCTATCAATATACCAGACATATTTCCGCCAAAATTTTCCTGAATAACATGCATAAATTAAATTTTTACTCATTGAATAGATTCAATAAGCTAAAATAGAACAGAATATAATTTCTAAAGCTCTAAATTAATTACTTCGTTATCAAATTACTTTTTCATACTATAAGCATTTGATTAGAACAGTATTTTATTTTACTATTAGCTTATCCATTACTAATACAAGTCTTTCAATTCTAAATTCGAAACCATTGCTGAAATGATTAAAAATGACGGGAGTGAAAAGCTTTTCAATTAGATATAGAAAAATGCTTTCATCAAATATTATACATTACAATTTTGAAATTTTTCCTCCTCCATGGAATACAGGAATGGATGAATCATTGAATCCCTCTCTCTTTCTGTAAATGCTAATAATATATTCTGCACGAAATTACCTTTTATTTGGTGTTCCCTATGAATGATAACCATTGAATCTAAAATAACCAAAAATAATTCATAAATTATAGAGGCGGAAAATGACAACAAATTCCACTTCCACATACTTCTGAAATGTTAATTAAAAAAATAAACAGGTGAGATGTAATTATTGCACAGTGGATATTAAGAGAGTTGTGGAATGCGAAGTTGGTAAAGTTGCTGTCAGGTGGAAGACGTGAGTGCCGTTTGTCACGTGGCGGAAGATGGATGATGACTTCATAGATGACCAGGATTATGGCTTAGTACGTTATTTCAGTTTTTCCTTCTTCATACTACTAATTTTGATCAAGTAAAGAAGAAAAAATATTGAAAGTAAGAGATGAGAGGGTTCAGTTAATTAAAGTATGCTGATTTGTAGGAATATTCGGATGATTCAACCAGCGAACCGGATGTGGATTTGGAAAATCAGTACTACAATGCAAAGGCTCTAAAAGCTGAGAAAGAATTTGATAGTGCTTTGAAAACTTTCAAACATGTATTAGAGCTGGAAAGTGAGAAGGGAGAATGGGGATTTAAAGCGCTTAAACAAATGGTCAAAATAACGTTTGCTGCAGTAAGCATATCTTTTCATTTAATTTGTTGGTAATGTAATATTCCGAATAAGACTGATCATTTGACAAATGAGCATCATTTGTGAAATTTTATTGTGAACTTCAAGTTTGAAGCTTGTGGAAGCTAAGTCGAATATGTATTATAGGGTCAATATGATGAAATGCTTAAGTATTATCGGCAGTTGCTCACCTACATCAAATCAGCCGTTACGAAGAACTATTCGGAAAAATCAATAAACTCGATTTTGGACTATATTTCGACATCAAAACAAATGGATTTGCTGCAAATATTTTACGAAACAACATTAGATGCATTAAAGGTTATCTAGTGGTTTGTTTCCCGGAATTCAGTTAAAGCAATAGATCACTGTTTTCACCATTACTATTGCTTTGAATGAATGTCAATTTTTTTTTTTTAGTAATAAAATGTAATAAGAATGCTTCAATTCACAATCTTCTCAGGATGCCAAGAATGAGCGATTATGGTTTAAGACGAACACGAAACTTGGAAAGCTATATTTTGATCAAAAAGATTTTGTAAAACTGGAGAAAATAATTAAACAGCTTCGGAATTCATGTAAGGTAAGAGATTTCTAGTTAAAGTTTGTCATATATTTTATCAGAAGCTGTTTGTATTTTATTGGATGTAACGTCATTGTGCTTCTCACACCTGCGGTAATTGAATGGATGTCTAAATTATCTTCAGGAAGTAGTCATGATCAAAGTAACTTTTATTTCAGAATGAACTTGGCGAGGAAGATCAGAAAAAGGGTACTCAACTGCTTGAAATTTATGCCCTTGAAATTCAAATGTACACAGAACAAAAGAATAATAAAGCTTTGAAGGTGCTCTATGAGCAAAGTTTGCATGTTAAAAGTGCAATACCACATCCACTTATTATGGGTGTTATTCGTGGTTTGTTTTTGTTCTCGTGTAGTATTTTACGTATACTTACTTCATCTCATTCTACAAATTTTCTGGACTGTTAAAAAAGGCAAGCATTAGATTTTAATGTTTATCTAGAATGTGGAGGAAAGATGCATTTACGAGAAAAACAGTTTGAAAAAGCTCATACCGATTTTTTCGAAGCTTTTAAAAATTATGATGAAAGTGGATCGGAACGAAGGATTGCATGCTTGAAATATTTGGTGCTTGCGAATATGCTTATTAAGTAAGTCATTGCGACTATTTCAAAAATTTTAATTTAAATTCAAAATTACTTCATTTCAAAAATGTAAATGCGAAAATGTTATTGCAGAAAATCCTCGTGTGTTATAAGTCATTTTTGATAATTGATTATTTTGTTTTTCAGATCTGGAATAAACCCATTTGATAGTCAAGAAGCAAAACCGTTCCGCAATGATCCTGAAATAGTTGCAATGAACCAACTTGTAGGAGCTTATCAAGACAATAATTTGGTGGAATTTGAGAGTATTCTTGAAAAAAATCGTGATGCTATTATGGCTGATCCATTTATTCGTGAACACATTGAAGAATTGCTTACCAACATTCGTTCGCAGGTGATATAATTTTTGTTTTTCTTATCTGAATATGTAATGTATTTCAATAATTTAAGTGATTTGACTATTTACTTGTTTACTTGACTCTACTAATCAATACGGCTACAGGTATTAATAAGTCTTTGTATGCCATACACTCGAATTTACTTGTCATTTCTTGCGGAGCAACTTCACGTTGAAATGGACGAAGTTATGGCGCTTCTTTCCGATCTAATTCTCGATGGTGCATTGAATGCAAAGATTGATGAAATTGCTGGTATCCTAATATCTGAATCAACTAGTAAAGCAACACGGTATTCATTTGCCTTCACATATTTAGCAATAAATGGCTGCTCTTTTCGTAGTGAATTTGTTCAAACATTTCTCCAGAAACAACTACACAGTTTAAAATTTCTTGAGTCAATGCAAGCACTGAATGACATAATTCAAATTAAGGATAAAAAGGAAAATACAGGAAAAAGCTGTTTATTTAAACAGTCAGCAAAAAGTAGAATTTATTCTTCTATACGGTGAAGCTCATTAAAATACCATATTTTGATACCATAAGATCTTTCATCACTCTTCGCAAGAAATGAAAAAAAACATGTACCTTATTATAATAATTCGTAACCTATGGATATAATATTTGTTTTTGTTTGTTTTCAGGAGCTGAGTTTTTCAAAATTTGGTTTGAAGTAAATGAGACACTGAAAATGTTTTAGATGCGCGGCAATTTTGAAATGCACGAAGCAATTATCCTCCTTGCATCTTTCAATTGTAGACAGATGTTCGTAATACTGATCTCAGAAAATCTCGCATATATTTGTCTTTCGACTGAAGCTTGTGCATGGTCGAGCTTCTTCAATTTAAGAATAAAATCTGCTTCGTTTTATTGTGAATTAAAATCATTGTGGCATGAGAGCAGTTCAGTGTATATATTTGCGAACCATTCTTGTAGTTGTTTTGTTTTCATTTAATTTATTGAATTGAACAAGGTTTGATATTGGAATTCATGTGAATTTTTTTTTTTTCACTAATACTGGTTAAAATGAAGACTTTGAAGGAACGATGTTTTCATATAGTTGTAGTAGAATTTTTATTTCGTATAGTATACTTTCTGCTACTGCGTTGTTTGTTACACAAATTGCGAAAAGTCCTTGAAAATCGATTTAGTTCAATTTTGATGTTTTTTACGATATCGATTACTGAAAATTACTATATTCATATGATTCAACGTTCATAGAAGCAATGTTCTATATAATCAAACATTTTGATTTCGATTTCTCAAAGAATACTTGTTCTATATTTTGCTCAAGTTCGAAAAAACGCAATATAGACTCACTTTTTTAAAATTATATCTCCGAATCCATCAGTTGGGCGTCGGAATGAATCTACAACATTCTTTTGATTTGATATTTTGTCCATTTCATTTTCAAGCTTTTAACTACGGATTAGGGGAGGTAAGTGTAAGAAAAGGGTTGAGATTTTTTCTTTTTAAACATAAATTAGAACACTGGATTGTAAATTCAGGCCTGTCCAGCAGTTTAGAAAATGGCGTCAGCATCTACAGCATCCTCGTCTTCAAGAAAACTCATGCAGACTTCCGCGGCTGAACGACGAAAAAAGGTTATTACGATAAATTGTTGATTATGAATTTATAGCTTATATTACAAATAGCTTAATTATAGAAATTGCGTGAGTTGTTAAAGTTTCTTTTCTCCATAGCAAATATACCGTATAATCTAGTTTATATTCGAAACTCAAGTTTTATCTAAGGTTTTCTCCAGTGGTGATGCTATATACTACATATATCACATATCAAACTATAGCATCTTCAGCTTATTTCTACATTTCTTCTGATTTAACATTGTGACATACACTCGGTGAAATTGCAGTTATCCTTTGCGAATATTCTTCTCTGTTTTTGTTTGTTAGTCTTCAAGTTTTTCTCCGTTTTGCTTCTCACTTTCACTCCACGTGATTTTTATAAGCAAACGAGTCATATTCTTTATGGCACCATTTTCTTCTGGTTTTCTTCATATGTTTCTTCTTTGGCAAATATATTTTTATGTAATCATATTTATTTAAGGATAACAGTTTCAAGAAATTTGGCGAATCAATAAAGAAAATTTATAGGTCTTTTTGGATCAACTACCGGAAGATTTCTTGCGCATAACTATTCCGTCATCAGTTCCAGTTCAAAGGCTACAGCAGCAGTCTATGGTTCCCCTCTATATTACAGATCCCAATTTGGTTGCGCAACAAGCTCTTTTGCAAGCACAGGCATCTATTCATTAGCTGCTTTGTTTGAGGTTGACTTTTCTATTCAACGATTTTAAAGTTTCTCGTTTATTTGTTTTCAGTATGCATTCTATAGTTTTGTGCCGCCGAATACGCGTGGCCGTATTTCGATAACAATTGTAGAAGCGAAGCTAGTAAAAAACTATGGTTTTGTACGGATGGACCCTTACTGTTGTATGCGGGTGGGGAATGCCGTTTTTGAAACACCAAGAAGTGTAAATGGTGGTAAAACACCGAAGTGGAATCGTATCATCAATGCATACTTGCCATATGGTGTTGAATCGTTTTATCTTCAAATTTTTGATGAAGTAAGAATTTTTTGTTCCACTGTTTTGTTTTGATGGCCTTACGATTCAAATATCTATTTTCGTTTTTTGTTTGTATCAATTTCAATATGTTTTGAAGAAGGCATTTACGGCTGATGAGTGCATTGCATGGGCACATATAATACTTCCAAATGGTATATTCGGCGGTGAGATAATTGATGATTGGTATCAACTTTCTGGACAGCAGGTAATTATCTAAGTTTACCCGTTTTAAGAAAATTTAAAAACTGAAACTCTATCCAAAGTTTCTGTAAATAGGATGCGGTTGGGCAGTCTTTGTTAATCTTTGCAATCCCTATTAAAATGACTTTTGGAAATGTATATTTCGGCTAAAAAATTTGTGGCTGATCTATTGTAGGATAATATCGTAGAATATTGGTTGTAAGTTCCATTATAATATTTGTAGTCGGAAAATATATCTTCAGTCTTAAAAGGTTTTTGATTGTTTAGGGTGAAGGCAAAGAAGGTGTCATAAATATGATAATCTCATTTACACCAGTTTAATCGTACTTGTTGCAGAACAGCAACATCGCTCAAGCTCAACAATAGGGTGGTAGGATTTCATATTATATAAAATGCATATTGTATATTTTTTCAACCCAAAAAAACTTTTTTTCTCCAAAAAAATTTACTCTAACAACGGTTGTAATTGCTGTAATTTAGGACATATATTTAAATTAGGGCCAATATAAAAATGAATGAAATAATCAACTTTGAATATTTCAGAAAGGATAGAGTAATTGGTAGTTTTTTTTTGCGGAGCGATGTTGTTCTCATCAAAGAAAGTGAATAATATCAGACGTATCGTTCAAGAAAAGCGAGGCAGCAAAATGTTGTTGTCAGTGCTTGAAATGAGCAATAAATATAATCGAGTAATATTTATATGCCTGCTTATGTTATGTTATGTTGTTGAGAGGATGTAGAAGCAGACTATATCCTCGATTAGGGAAATATGCCATAGCGTTTAGTTCGTTTTTACATTCTGAAGTGGGAAAATGCGCTAAACTTCCCTCACTCGCGTAATAGATAAGGACATTTTTTTAAGAAAGACTTGGTTTATCACTTCGCAACTTGTATTTGAGTGACAATCGAATTATGACTATTTTATCCTCTAGATGGGCTCATTCAATTATTTATACATTCTTTGTAATATATTTTTACATTCTTTGTAACTTCTTGTAACTTAGGATTGAAAGGTCCAGTTTTACTGTATAAAACTAGAATTGATTTCCGCAAATTTTCAAGTACTATCAGATATCTCATTGATGAATTTAGTGGACCTATTTGTTTATACAGTGATGCAGCTTCCATCCAGCGATTGTCGTACAATCAACCATCATGCTTTTCAACAGAAGATGAAATAATAAAAAGGAGGAATGGCGGCAAAGTTACGCTTTCAAGTAGTATTTCTGCTGTTAGTACCGATTGTAGTGCTTATTAAAGCTTTTCCATGTTTTCATTCGTAATATATTTTTATGGATTTCATCGTTTATTTCATGCACAGTGTAAATGCTTTTTACTTTCACACTTATCGAATTCACTTTCTCTTTCTTGAATTGTATTTTGTTAAACTTTTTCAAGTAAATAAAAGCAATACGTTTGCTTCGCTTATAATAATATTTTGTATCGAACAATTTTATGTATCTCTATGCGTGTGTCTGAGTGTTTCATGCGTGTTTATGGCTGTATGGTACGTGTAAACGTCATTCAATATGAAGTATTCAGTGATATTCCATTTTGTGTCTTCATATCTGTAGAATAATCCACGTAAATGTTTTCATTGCGGTACGTACCATTTGAATAGGGCCGTGAAACAGGTTGTACTAAATTCCGGTCTGTTTTGATGGAGAATTAATTGTGTGTGCGCTATGAAGGTTCTACGGGTGAACTTGGAAGGCGGGGGAAAGGGAGTGGATGGGATGTTTTCTTTTCGGTCTACGGATCTTATTCTTTGATCCCATTAGGTAAACTTTTGTTGGCATAAGTCTAATGATCCCGGCACGAGTTACTTTGAAGAAACAGAAAGATTCGTTTAGGAATTATACACAAGCAAACGTACACAAACAAACAGGTTCCACATATGAACATGATTTCCCTGTAACGAAATTGTCTGTTCTACTATTTTTAAGTAAAAATTATTAGTATTTCGAAGTCACAGAAAACTTAGATGGATAATAATGGAAGTTGCGGAAAGAGTGTTTTAGACTATTTTTCTCATGTGAAATGAGAATTGTTTGGCGTGGGAGTTGGATTTGACTCCATACATTTATATTAGCAGATGTAAAGAACTTAGCTTCTAAATTTCGACTGTTAGGAATTGACAGAATAATTGTACTAATTAAGTTGATGTAAAAAAGGAACATGAAAGGTGCAACTCGAGAGAAACCAGAAATACTACTGTTTCACTTGCTGTAGGTTGATCAGCACATGTGGGCCGCATAGATTTATTCAGTCTGTCATTGTTATGTATTTCTATTATTTTATTAATATTATTAATTGCTTTATTATCCTTGGATTATGCGTTGTTACTTTGGAGAATCACGTAGTTGCAGACTAAATTGTTAGAGAGTCGAAATAATCGTATTAAGTATATTGATTTAGTGGTGGTTTATTTTTATCAGACAATGGCATGCCTTCAAAAACTGAGAGAAGATGTTGCAACGCTGGAGTCTCTGTTTCCAAAAGAGCACGAACGCTTTCAGGTTTGAATGAAATAAGAATTGAAAGGCAATATAAGAAGTTTCGTATTACTGAAATTTTTTCATGACTTATTCATTTCAGGTGCTGTCAGCATCTGTCGATGAGATTACCGTTCAATTTATCAACCCCCAAAATAAGCCAATTATCGTCACTGCTAATGTTTTAGTAAGCTATGCATTTTGCTTCAGAACATTGCATAAAGTAGATTATTGTGAAAATTGCACTTATGTACTGAAAAATGTCAAATAAAAAGATTTTTTCCAGCACTATAATTAAAATTTCTATGATTTTTATGAAATTTAAGCTATTTATAAGAGCCCTATTTGAAAAAATTATTTCAGGAAAATTATCCGCATGTTGCACCTATCTGGTTTAGTGAATGTGATGACTCAACAGTTACAGCGATTTTGCAATCGCTAACTGAAGCGGAAGCACCGTGCTACATTTTACCACAAACGCATGAGCTCGTTTCACGCCTGTGTTCATATTATAATGTCACCATACCCACTGAATTGATCTCTATTGGTCCCGTAAGTTTTTACGTCCGACCTCTTTCACTAATTCTAAAGTCCTGAAAGTACAGGACTTCATGCACCCGTCCTGCATTTGTCTTGAAGATAAACTTCAAATATGCAAAGTAATTGCTTAATATACCAAATATCAGTATTAGGTAATTATTTCGCATTAAATTGTTCCTCAAATGATATCCTTATTCATAATTTTGGTATGATTATTTTTTCAAAACGATAGAAGTTGTTGTGCAGAAAAAGTAAGGAAGCATTTTTAATATGGAAAGAGCAGATTCAAGCATTTCGCTAAACCAATTTACAGATGTAAGTTTCTTGAATTATAGGTTGTAGATGAAAGGGATGAGGGGATGGAAAGTGATGATGATTATATTTTAATGGAGGAGGAAACAACGTCCCGCAAAGATGCAGGAGATGATGAGGTACATTTTCTATATTTTTTAATTTCATAATTTATCATTTGAGTCGGCATCATTTCATCAATCTTACATATTCTTAGCAATTCCAGGACTTATCAGCAGAACAAAAAGCAGTGTTTGCAAGGCTTAACCATGTACAGCGTGAACAGCATTTGACTGGTGCTGCTGCCGGTTCTGTGACAGCTACCGATAGACTGATGAAAGAATTGAAAGACATATACCGTTCGGATCATTTCAAGAACGGTAAATTTTTGGATATGTTTTTCTTTTTGGATGTGCAATTTTACAAATATTTCAGTTTTCCGTTTTAGGTGTATATTCAGTAGAACTGGTAATGGATAGCCTTTACGAATGGCACGTGAAGTTAAAAAAGTGAGTTTCGTTTGCTGGTTTACCTTATGATTTTTCGTTGTTACTTCGTCATTGGTTTTGGTGAATATTTTTCATTGAAGGGTGGATCCTGATAGCAGTCTAGCTCTTGATATGCAAATGATGATGAGGAAAGAATCGCAAGATTACCTTTTGTTTCATTTTCTGTTCAAGGATACATTTCCGTTCGTTATCTTCCTCTTTTTATAAATTTAAAAATAGTTCAATAACATTTTTTTATTAGATTTTACGGTTGATTGTCCGTGTTTATCAAATATTTCATTATCTAATTATAGAGCTTTAGTTAGATGAAATGAATTAAATGAAAACAGTTTTCTTCTAATGATAAATAACTCTTTTCGGAATCCATGAAAACCATCAATTAATTTGCATCGTCTTCCAGCTTCGAACCGCCATTCGTACGCTTAGTTTCTCCAACAATTACGAATGGATTTGTTTTGGGAGGTGGTGCTATTTGCATGGAACTTCTAACAAGACAAGGGTGGTCAAGTGCATATAGTATCGAATCCTTAATTTTGCAAATTGCCGCTACCTTAGTAAAAGGAAAAGTATGTTTCCTCACTTCTTTTTCTAAAGAAATAAAAAGAAAAACCTATTGTTGGTTGCTGAAATCTTTTCACTATCTGTTAGACGTCTGTTATACTTTACGTATCCATTATTTCCTGTACTCACGTGTGCTTCATGCATTATTGGATTTTGTATAATGGACTTGAAGAGCTGTTAAAATTGCTTTGTAAAACAGATGATATGGAATTTTCAAAAAAACATACAGTTTTCCACTGTATGGATTGTCCTGATTGCATAATTTGCAGGCACGCATCAATTTCTCAGTTAAAGGGCAGTACACTTTGGCGCGAGCACAGCATGCATTTTCGTTACTTGTACAAACTCATGCAAAATCTGGATGGTTTACACCTCCTCAGGCTGATGGTTAATGGACAGATAGTTCGAGTAACTGACTTAGTTGTAGCATCGAAATCATATTAATTTCGCTCCTGTTCAAGACCATCTCTCTTATTGATTTATCATTTACTGCAATTCGTTCTTTCATTTCATCGTTTGTACTTCCTTATCTTCATGTTTCTTATCACTTATTGGTGTTCTCTGTTTTGGAAATTGTTTAATAGAGTTTTTAATAATATATCATGAGTAATGGAATTTTTATTATTTAGGAAACATCCCACTCTCTAATTTGTCTTTTTTAGAATTATGTATTATTTCCTTTTCTTATAGCTAATTTATTTCGGAAAGGTAGGTCAAGTACTTATTGCTACTTACTTTCAGATTTTTGGTACTGTTTCGGTATAGTATTCGGTGTGTATATATATATTTATACAAAAATGTATGCTACAACAAAATATGTTCTTTATATTTATATTTAGCTTGACCGATTTATTAAGATTCAGGTGACTCCACTGCAACAGAGGGTGTTGCTAAGTAAGGTTATCTCTCATTTCATTCGCCGGAATTTACTGCAAATACTGTGATTTCTATTTGCTGAAACTATTCGTTCAAGATAATCTGATGATGAAATTTGCACTGCTTTAAATCATATGATTTGATTCTGCTGTAGATATCACTTTCATTCGTGGTTTGAATTGTATTTTTAAATGTCACTTTTGTACTATAAAATGTATTATCTATTAAATTTGTGCCGAAGATGTTAGTAAAGGAGATACAAATTGCATTCAGGTCTTGGTTAATTGACGCTGCGATGTAATATAACAGTTCCAATTTTATTACTCCAAAGATCGTTAGTGCTTTCATTGTTGCCGAAAATCTGAAGTATTTAGAAGTTAGAGTAAAGTTAGCCTTTGCAATGTTATAAGCGTAAGAAATATTCTACATTTTATGCGTTGTGGATTACTTCCTCATTTTCCTTTGATTGGTTATTTATTTGTGATGTGAATAAAATTAGAATGGTTAACTGCACCTCATTTACCTCATTCTTTGATCAGCAAATATCGAAGCAATGTGTTTTACATAAAGTATTTGCTGTTTATACATCCATATTGCATGATGAAGTATAGTGTTTTTATCGGTTTTGAAGTCGTGTTTAATATTAGTTTTTCGGGGGAGATGAGGTCACATTAGTTTATTTTGATATGTATGAAATTGTGCAATTCAAATCTGATAAATACAAAAATTTTCATCGCCATAAAGGAGGCGTATGATCTGTCCAATTTTGATTAGTAGTCTTTGTAATAAGTTGATACTCTAATAAGAAATGTCATAGTTGTTAATTAACTGTAGAAGTATTCTTTAGATGTTCTATAGCTTGATGCCATAACGAAGTTCCTGATGTTTTGGTTGATTATACTTATCACGTGGTCAATATTCCTGTGGGATTTCTATCTTTCTGTGCGGCAGGTGAGAGCTCTGGAACTTTCACACATATGAAACTTCAGTATTACGCCAACATGGTTGCGAAATTTTCAGCTCAAACATATGTTGGCTTGGCAATGCAAAATATTTGAGCATAATAAATTAATATAGTGCAAATTTTCTTGAATGCAATAAGTAATGTTGCATAATTGAATTGCGAAATAAATACAAACTTACAGTATCGTGTTCATCGCGATACGGTGAAACGACCGGATGAAGTGAGCGAAATAATGAGCGAAGAAGAATATCGAAAGGCTCGGATATACAGACTTGACAAGCATCGCTTCTCTTTCGTATACTCTATATACTTGCAATTAGAGTTAATGGTAGGTATAGTACTTTTACATCAAGTACGTCTGATTTAAAATTTTTATCAAATACGAATTTTTCCTTTCAACTTTTGATATTAAAGGTTATCCTGATATTTTGCTTACCTCACATCTTATGGAAGAAAAGTGGAGTTATCAATCTCGAATTTGGATTTACTAGTGAAGTAAGTTTTCTGATACATGCTACAATATTTTCTCATACTTCTATTTTGAAAAAGAAGAAGGGAGGTGATGGAAATGTCTACTTTACTCGATGCCTCAAAATATGTATATTGCTCAAATAACAGTTGAATTTATTAGCATGTAGGAAGATTTAAAGAGTAAAAATTAGCCTTCCAGATTGCTCAGACAATAACTTTCATATCACTGGTGTCAGTTATTGAATGTCTAACAAGTATGCCGTGGCAACTTTACGATACATTCGTAATCGAGGAGAAACATGGATTCAATAAACAGGTCTTTTTTATATAATCAAATATGCAGTGCCGAGTACAACTAAAATCCTGTCTTTTAGCTAAGACTGTAACACGTATTCCAAATAGAAGAAGTAAATAATAGCTATTCGTTAAAATAGCATGCATCAATTTTTTAATTGTAGTCTAGAGTTACTGAACAGAGGGTTATTTTAGTTTATTATTAAGTGAATATATGTTTAACATATTTCCAAATCAAAGATTAGAATGATAATAGGAAATTTGCAGACATTGGGTTTTTTCTTGAAAGATAAAACTAAAAAGACGATAGTATCATTATTCATAATGGCGCCAATAGTAGCTGCAGTTGTTTACATTGTGGAAAGTGGAGGACCATATTTCTTCTTTTATATTTGGATTTTCCTCTCACTTGTCATTTTTGTAAGTTTTTTTTCAACAAAGGATTGAAGGTTATATTATGATTATTCCTTTTAAAAGGGACTTGATATTTCAGCTGTTAATGACGGTTTACCCCGAGTTCATAGCTCCATTATTCGACAAATATGTTCCACTTCCTGAAAGCGAACTGAAACAAAAAATCGAGAAACTTGCTGAAAGTCTAAATTTCCCACTGAAGAAGCTACTCGTTGTCTTTGGTAAAGTTATTGAAAAGATTCGGAACTTTTGTTTGTTTTTCTTCAAATTTTTCATACAGAAGAAATTCTCAAATGTAAAAATTTATTGAACAGCACATTTTCATATTTCAGGTTCGAAACGGTCAGCACATAGCAATGCTTATTTGTACGGCTTATGGAATAATAAACGTATTGTGCTTTACGACACCTTATTTGATGAAGAAATGAGAGCAAAATTAAAGGAGAATTCTTCCCTTTCTACAGTTAGTAGTCGTATTTATAATTTTTATTAGTATTTATAACAGTTATAATATTATTGATTTTGTTTAATATCGTTCAAAAAAAACTAAATCAGTACATAAGTTGATGTCTTAAAGATAATTTATCTCATAACTATTGAATCTAGGGATCAGTCGAATGATTTTAAAAATGGTTGTAAACGTTTTTTTTTTGCATTATTTTTCAAAGTATTTTTAGGAAAAAAACTGTGATAAAGAGGATAATGAAGGAATAAAGGAGCACAAATTAGGCATGCAAGACAATGAAGTCGTAGCTGTCCTTGGTCATGAACTTGGACATTGGGCTCAGTGGCATGCAGCTATTCAGCTTGTTTTCACCGAGGTAATTTAGTAGGTAGAACATTTTAAAAATTCGAATGTTTGAAATAATAGGTCAGTGTTTGTATTTTCTTAAGTAACGAACTAAAGAATCTCATTTTCTAAATTTTAGATAAATTTATTGCTACTACTTGCCATATTTGCGAAGTTCTACCGTTCTACTTCACTTTTCCATGCATTTGGTTTCTACGATTCAAAACCAGCGATTATTGGATTCATGATTGTTTTCCAGTACATCACCGCTCCTTACAATGAACTATTTTCTTTTCTCTTGACGGTTGATGTTTGAAAATTGTCTCTGTAACTTTATTTAATCGACTAACTGCGGATCTTCTATTTCTCAAGAAGCGATTTGTCTTTTTCCTTTTTTAGAAACTGTATCAGTGGTTTTCAATACTTATTTAAAGCATAGATCTTTAAATATTCATTTCGGGATTTGTAGATAATGTCGAGACGATTGGAATTTGCAGCAGATCATTTCTCAGAAAAACTTGGTTATGGATATGATTTGCGTAAAGCATTAATCAAACTTGGCAAAGATAACTTGGTTTTACCGGTAGACGACCCGCTGTACTCGATGTTCAACCGTTCACATCCATCAGTATTGGAACGTATTTCTGCCCTCAAGAAAGTTAAATGATTTGGTTACTGACTGAAAAACATTTTAATAAGTTGAAGTAACTTCCGGTTTTCTCGTATTTTTGTTTTTGTTCTAACTTCTAATATGTTTATTATGTTAATTTTGTTATTGCGTGAAACTAATGCGTATATATATATATATTTCTGTTTACACATATACATTTTTTTAATTTATGATTTTAGTTAGCTTTAACTCCAATGAATAGATGATTTTAAAATTGTGAAGTCAGGTTGCATAGAAATGGAAAACGATCTTTCAATTTTAATTGTTCAAAACGAGGAATTTGCGGTGCTCACGGTGCTCAGTTTTTTGTGGGAATTTTTTAGTCTTTTAACTTCCCATAGAAAAGTCTTCATTAATTTCCTGAAAGGCAACTCTTCAATTCAAGAATCAGAGAGATCCAGTTTGACGCATCCAATCTTAGATTGCGCATTGTATTTGAAATACTTTCCAATTTGAAATAAAACCTTTTGTTGTTACTGATCATTTAGACAATGTCTTGACGATCACTTTGATCTTCTAAGCTGCGTTATGAGTTATTTTTTAAGTAATTTCAAGCCGGCTATGGCATTCAATATACAGTTTGTCAGTGCTTTTATTGAACAAGTTAACCTACATTACTGTATTGCGTGCATTGGCAGATAATTCAAAACAGAAATCTCCGTTATTTTGCTTCCAGTCTTTTAGTATAGTTTTATAACATTAAGAACTTGTGACTTTTTAAGGAGTAGTAGTACTCAATTCTAGGTTTACAGAACGTCTTCAGGACTACCTTCAGGTTCGTCAGCATGATGATGTAAGATTGCAGAAAACAATATCTGAAAATATACGGAGGTAACTGGGCTAAGCATGCGAACCTACTGTTCCACAAGTGGTACAAGTATGTTTTTATAATTCATTATAAATGATTAACATTAACAAGGAACAAACGGCCAAAAAAAACTCAAAAAAAGCAAGAATCAAGATAATCGAAAACATTAATGGATCAGCAGTAAGTACGAAACAGAATAGTTTAGTCCGAGTCTGGAAATACTATTTTAGTAGCTTTCACTCCCTCGTTTTCAGATACTGCTTTTCTTGGTTTCTTCTCAGGCGTATCTCCAGTGATTTTCTCAGCTGCCCTCTATAAAAAAGGTATTAATAACGATTACAATATGTTCAGATGTTACACAGCTTGAGATAAACCTGTATCTAGCAAGAGTATGAGGAAATTATCTCGACTATATTAATGAACTCATAACCTATGGTAGAGAAATCACCATTGTGTTCCGATTTACCTTTTCGCCTCGTGCCACACCATTTCGCCCTCGACCACGGCCTCTCGTCTTTATTCCCCGTCGATTTTTGGCTATTCGTGCCTGCTTATCAGCTTTCCTTTTACTGAAGTTATTCCAGTATTCCTCTTCTTCTTCACCTTCAAGCACTGTTCCTTTGAGCTCATTCCCACCAAACATTACTTTCCCATCTCCTTTTTCTGCTGCCGCTTTCCAAGCAACAGCAGCACCATTTTCTTCACCGCCAAAACGAATCTGAGCCTTAAAAGTTATTCATCAGAATTAAAAAAAAAGAAAACCGGATCATAATTGAGCTGCTCTGGGCAAAACATATCCCATCGATGTACAAAAAGCAAAGTTACCTTCTCATCGCCCTTTTCGTACACAACATACTGAACATTACCGAACTGCTTGAAAAATTCTTTAACTTTCGCGAGATCGCAGTCTTCCTTTGGAATATTTTCTACTGATAGCACTAATCCTTTGACAAAATGCACCATCTCCAGATTCCTTTTTTTTGACTCTGCTTCGACAGCTTTCTAGAAATAAAAAGATTATAGAGAAAGACTCTGCCACACGATTTTATATGCAAAAGAAACTGACGGAGTCTAGATCGATCTAGTTGAAGAAAATTCAGTGACCTTTTTAGCTTGTTTGGCAGCGCGAGCGGCAAGCCTTCTTTCTCTTAGTTCTTTTTGTTTATTTGCCCAGTAATCACTCCTGAAAAACATCTCTCCATTAACATGGAGAAGATCAGTATAATGTGTCAGTATGATGAAAACGAAAAAGGAGATATAATATCTTTTTCAAACCCCAACCTCAACCCAGCCAAATATTTAAATTTGAAGCAGTACTATGTATTTTTTCACATACCTTTGCAAACTTTAAAAACTTAATTTGTTAATACAGCAGAGAAGTTGAATTGAGTAAATGAGTGGATAAAAATCTTACTGCATCATTTTTAAAAGGTCGTTGCCGTTGAACTGTTTCGTATCGCTGTTAACGAAAGCTTCTGCTTTCTCTTGATCTTTGTAAGTGACGAAAACCGAGCCCTTGAAAGCTCGTTTTTCTGACTTTTCACGGCGCATCATTACATTTTCAACATTACCAAATTGTTTAACGAAATTTAAAATATCATCTAATTTCGTATCTCGTTCGAAGCCCTTCTGAAAAATTTAGTGAATTTTCAATTAAAGTAACAAAATGAAATGTGACAAAATATTTCTTGTGATAAAAAACAGTCCTTCAAGCCAAAAGGAATAATTTTTTCCATCCCGAACCACAAAGCACGACATAAGAAATATAAAAATGAAGAGCTCATTTCCATTGTGATCATATCTGTTTGCTGTAAAAAAAAAAGTAAAACAACTCACAATATATACAGTACGCCGTTTTACAACTTGCCAGTATTCAAGCGAATTTTCTGGTAATGGTATTTCGGGATTACGTCGTATTTTACTACCATCTTCAGATACTTGCATCAACTTCGAATGCTTCAAAGAGTCTGCGATTGTTCTAGGATCGGAAGAGATTTGTGCTAAGCGTTTAAATTTTAACATTGTTGTAAGTTGAACCCCTGAATAAAAAAAGAGATTGTTGTTTACCATCAAATGTCCATCAAATAGTATCTACACACTTTATCTCTGATATTTCCCAACGCAACATTAGCTATTATTATTTTATATAATTTCTAATTGAAAGGTGAATAATGAGTCATAATAGTTGCCAAACTTGAACTTACCGATTTGTATGCTTTTTTTATAGGTCTAATTAAAGAAATGAAATAAAAAAAAGCTCCACAAAAGCAATAAGATTTACTCACATCCATTATCTTTCTTAATTTCTTCTTGAAGAAACCGATCTCGAGGTAAGTTAATATCGCCAAAGTAATACTGAAAGTATATATGATAAAAATACAATAATAGATCCAAACTAGTTTCAACTTTATATATCAGTCGAAAATTTATTCCTTCCACTTAATCAATAATGATGATTAAAAAAGCATTACTACAAAAAATCTGAGCGAATTTCATATTTTCAACCTACCTTCTATAAAGCCGATAGCACATATGTTTTGCTATTAGAAATTTAACAATGAAATAATTTTTAATTGGAAGCCTACTTACTTCAACCTGCTCGATAATCTTCTGTTGAATATCGGTGTCGCAGTCGTTGTTGTCCAACACTTTTTTCATATCCGTACCGTTTCCAAAATCAATATCATTTTTTTCACATTCTCCAATATCATTTGCTGTAGTTTTATTATTATTGCTAATAGTTGATTTTTCATTCCTCTGATTACTGACTACTTTTTGAGCCATCTCCAAAGATACTAAGTCTTCTTGAGATCCTAAAATAGAAAGATGTACTCTGTAAAGAAGACCAATTTCCTTGAATCAAATATAATATAAAGTCAGAGTCGTGAGATATAAGCAGACTAATCAAATAACAACTGGAATAGGAACAAAACACAAGAGATAGCTGAGATACGACCAATAGAGCATTATAAGGTTTCTGGGAGAGAGATATTATAGGAACTGTACATGAAATGCTCTCAATAAGTAATAGATATGTGGGTAACTAAATAGGTAAAAAAAGTATCCGAGTATCTGAATTGGTAGAAGGAAAACTATGGATAAGTTACTGAGGGAGAGTGATGGGTAACTTACCCAAATTGTTCCTCTCTCTCTCTCTCTCTCTCTCTGTTTCTCTCCATAAATTCTCGACTTCTTACTATAGACTACAAACTAAACAGAACTTCCGTGACCCTAAACTGACTTCTAACAAGACAAATTATCAAGGCACGTCAACACTAAAAAAATTAATATACCGAATGAAAGAAATCTTCATTGGTGCTTCGGAATGAATAATAGCAGAATATTGCAGCACTATTGCCAAGACCAAAAGTTGTATTTGAATCAATCACAGATGATAAGATTGATAAAAACCAGGTAATTACAATAGTTATCAAATATAAGAGAGCTCTTGAATATATTCCTAAAATACACTGAAATTTCTGGTAAGTTTTATGGTACTCCCAAAGTTGCAGTATGAGAAATTTTTGAACGTGAAAGATGTAGTCTTTTATCAAGTTCATTTAAGTTTTAACAATCGAGATTTTCTTGATTACCGTATATTTGCCACAGTATTGAACTAAGCTAAGCTAAGTTAAGAAAAGTTAGCAAGTTTTTGATGAGGAATAAAGCCTGATATATGGAAAATACCCAAACCATAAACTGATATGTCAGCCAGGAAAGTGCAGTACAATAACAACAAGGAGAATAATAATTTAACTTTAATTAAGGAGAAAAAGTTAAAATTAAAGTTAAAGTTGAAAAAAATTTGAAGAAAAATTAAAGAATGCATCATTTTCACTGAATTATTTAATTAATTACCAAGAACAAAAACTTTTGAATGATAACAAATAGTGGTTATTATTGTACGATGAATAACCATGCATTATAGTATACTATAACTTTTTTTGTTTTAAGAGTGAAATTTTAGAATTTGAAATGATCAAAGTGCCATTTTCAAGGTGATTTCAAAGGTAATTGACACATCCTTATAGGTTCACTTACATTAATGATTTGAAAATGAAATATTTAATTCTGATTTATTAGCACTCTTTTAGATTATTTCAGCATCCTTTCTCTCTACAGCAATAATTATCATTATTTGATTATTTCAGATTATTATATTGCCCATTCTCTTTAGAGTAATAATTATCACTATCATTATTATCATTATCTTATAACAAGTTTATTTTTCTCTTTGAACAGCGGAACGAATATTTGAAATTTCATCATCAAATATTATAATTTCACTCAATTTTTTTCAGCATATCGCCATTTTTGAAATCTGTTCACAAAATTTTTTGAAGTAATTGCGAATCGAATTATTTATGATGGAATAAAAAAGATCATTCAAAACACTTGAACTATCAATAGGACAGGGCAATTATTAATATTTCCATTTTATATCCCTTTTTTTCTCGATTGAAAATTATTTTCAAGCAATTAAATTATCAACACTTCAAAATATTATCGATACTATGATTCATCCATTGCTTCTATTCCTATTGATGAAGTTATGTACTGATATATAATTATCATTGATCAGTTTTCCTTAATAGTTATCATTAGTAAGAATAAATAAGTAGTAATTATTAAGTTATTGATAATAAATTACTGATCTAATCTTACGCTATCCATTCATTAATTTCCATCATTATCATTCATTGAGCAGACATTCTGTTTTCAACTAATACTAGTAATACTAAAAATATGTTGAATAAACGAAATGAAGAAAGTAAAGAAGAGAGAAAGGGAGAGAGAAAGAGAGAGAGAGAGAGAGAGTGGGAGTGCAAAAAGATATTTAGGCTTTGGGAACAGAAAGAAGAGTTAAAATTCGAGCAAACAATCTGTTGACAACTGTTCCAAACCTAAATTTTTATTGCCTTTTTTTCCGAGAATCACTAATAAACAGATTTTTTTATCATTTAATCACTTACTTTATTTTTCTTGGCTGCAACAATAAAAAAAAATTTATGTAAAGATAAATGTATCTTTTATTTATCGTTTTATGTTCCATTTGCTAATTGAAATTAGCTGAAGATATTTCGCCAGCGAATTTATGAAATTACAATAATTGATAATAACATTTTTGAGAAATGTTATTATCAATTTTGAAGTTTCATATTCTACAAACTATAGGGAATCGCTTCCTCAAAATTACTACTAATATCATTATCATCATCAATATCGTATAATATAAATTAATGGTTTGCATTATATCATGCCGGTAAAAGTATGAAAGGTATAAATAAACTCCCTTCACTTCATAAAATAATAAAAAGTAAAATTCACTCAA
>JABVXU010000725.1:0-23757 GCA_013365365.1 Cruorifilaria tuberocauda
TAAATTAGCAAAAGTACCTTTCTTTTACTTTTACTTTTACTTTACTTATTTCAATAGGTCTCATAGTAATTTCTATATAATTTTTGAGCATTAAGCAATTTTTAATTTCGATCAATAATAAATATAAATAATAACGAATATTTAAGAATGAATGAGTAATATTTTAATTTAATTTTTTTTTTAAACTTTGATTTTCAGTTTTCTTATACTGTTTTTTTGATTAAAAATTATTTCAGATTTTAAGTATTGATTTAGCAACTGAATTACCACCATCGATCTCGTTAGCATATCAATCATCGGAGAATGATATAATGCGAATTCCGCCGCGACATCGTAACGAACGCTTAGTATCTCGACCTCTTCTCATTTATTCATATGCATTTATTGGTTCAATCATTACGGTTGGATGTATTGTATCATTTCTTTTTGTTTATCGGTAAATAATTTCAAATTATATTTATATTTTATTTTTTTAATTAGTTAATTATATTTTAAAATATCCCTTGATTTTTGTTAACATAAATTAAATTCTAATATAAATATTAAGTTTTTATTAATAGAAATTGAATTAAATTCTAATATTAATATTGAGCTTCTGTTAATATAAATTAAATTTCAACATGAAAATTGAGTTTTCGTTAATATAAATTAAATTCTAATATAAATATTGAGTTATTGCTAGTATAAATTAAATTCTAATATTATTATTATTAAGTTCTGTTAATATAAATTAAATTTCAATATGAAAATTGAGTTTTCGTTAATATAAATTAAATCCTAATACATTTTTTTAATTTTTATATTTTGGATTATTTTGTTTGATGGAGTGTTTTTGTTTTTTTGGTTGATGATTTTCGTGTTGTTAATGCATTCTAAAGTTTTTTTAAATTACAATTTAAATTTCTTTAGATATCATAATATTGAGCTGGATGATTTACTTTTTACTGCTGATAATTATTGGTCTCAAGAATCGGGAAATTTAACAACCAGTAATGGAAATGTATTAACTTCAACCGATCAAATGTATATTAAAGGTCAAGCAGCAGCAGCATGGCAAATTACATTAGTAGTCTCTCAGGTAAATATTGCACTTTGTTTACTTAATTAAAATTTTTAACTGATAATTATGCTAGAATACCTTTTTTAAATTAAAAGTTGAGATGGACTATGGCTGATCTCACATTAGTAATACTTGAGTAAATATTGGACTTTGATTACATAATTCAAAAATTTGAAATTGATAATTACTCTGTTATACTTATACTAATTATACTTTATTGCATTTGATTATTTAATTGAAGTTTGAAACTGATAATTATGCTAGAATACTTTATTACATTAAAAGTTGACTGGAGCAGATTAAGAGTTTCTCAGGTAAACATCACATTTTATTTACTTAATTAAAGTTTGAATTTGATAATTATTTTATTAAACTTGTACTAAGTATACATCATTACATTAGATAATTATACTTTATTACATTAAAAGTTGAAATAATCATTACTGTAGTAATTTTACTTCTTTTTTTTTCAGGTTTTTCACTTATATATGTGTACAGCACGTGGTACGTCATTTTTCCGTCATGCTGCTATCAATTTAGTTTCAATCTTTGCAGTTATTATCGAAATTTTATTGCTCAATTTATTTATTTATACACCATTTGTGCAATCATTCATGGAAACTCAATCACCACCAAATGAGGTAAATTATTTACCTTAAGAAAAAAAAGAGAGTAAAAAAAATTTTATCAAAATTAAAGTAAAATTCTCGTTTATATAATTTTTTTTTCCAAAAATAGTAAAAATGAAAAAGAAAAAAGATTCAAAATATTAATACTATAAAATAAATAAATGAAAAGTAAATAGTAAAAAAGATACGATGAAAATTTTCATTATTATATTCATCTTTTGAAATGATTCATAATATCAATCAATATTGCTATAATTTATAATGATGATTGTATTTCCTTAAAAAAAAAGATTGAAATCATTTTAATCGTTAACGTAACTTACGTATACTACGTATATACGATGCTTAAACGCAGAATTTAGTACGAATATTCGATATATTCATTCGATTCTTGCTTAAATATTAAAAATTAAATTTAATTTAATCGTTTTTAATTTTTTTTCCGGTTTGGTTATATGCTACATTTGTTGGCTTAATATTATTAATATCCAATGAATTCCGGAAATTTTGCATACGACGATGGCCAACAAATTTTTTCCTAAAACTTGTTAATTTTTAAAAGGTTATTATTGATTTTCTCTCTCTCTCTCTCTCTCTCTCTCGTTCATTCTTTATTTCGTTTTATATTCGAATTTATTAATATTTCTAATTTGTAACAATTTTTTTATCATATTAATTGATAATTATAATTTACAGGATATCATCTATTTTAACAAAATTTTACAAAATATTAAATTAATTTAACAAATTTAGCTTTGTTCTAACTTTACTTTAAACAATTTAACAAATTACTTCAATAAGTTTAATTATATATTTGGCAAAAATTTAACAAAAAAAGAAACAAACAAGTTTGAAAGAAATAATAATACTGTTTGTTACCAAAGAATTATTTCTGAATTACAGTAAAATTATCATTATCATTATCATCGCTACAAACATGAACTTCTAATTCTGATAAGAGTACAATCGTTATCATTTCATTAATGATAATTTTACTGATTCGATTCGATGATATTTTCTTCTGATCAAATATTATTTTTCTTGTTAATTGTTTTTAAGTTGTAAATAAATTCAATGATTTAATGTCAATCATGCGTTTCAATTGTTACGCTTTGTTTGAAAACGATGAAAACGAAAAATGGAACAAATAAAAAAGTTAAAAATTTTGTAAGTGATAAGAAATCCGATAATAAATTAGAAGTAAAAGAAAGGAAAAGAATTTTTCAAAAAAAAAACAGGAATTAAATTAAAACACGAAATTTAAACTTTTAATTTTTTAAATAAAAAAGTGCATTTTTTCTTTTTTCGAAAATATAGGTGACATATTGAAAGGAAATATTTGAAAGATTTGAAAAAGAATTAAAACATTCCAGAAATTTCAATAAATTTTATTTAAAACATAAAAAATAAAAATTTTTTAAATTGTTATCAGTAAAACAAAATCCTCTTGAATTATTATTAGTAATGATAAAAAATTGTAGAAAAAAGAATTTGAAAAAGAAAATTTTGCAAACATTTATTAGTTTAATAAAATAATATTAATTTTTTTAAAAATTTTTTTCTTCAATTTGAATTTAAGACTTTAAAATTTTAAGATTATGATTTACCAAATTTATTAAATAAATGAATTTTCGACTTATTAAATTTATCAAATTCTATTTCGAATTATGATTTATCTATCCTAAGCCAAATAATATTATGCTAAATTTGCTCTTTATCAGCAAGTTAATGATTATGATAACTACTTGATACTGATAGCTACTTGATAAGTAATTAATTTTTGTCCGAGTATTCAAATTTATTACTGATAAAAACGAAGTAAACGACAGATTGATTGCTATTTTTCACCTAGATAAGTTTTCATTTTTGTTATAACCAAAAATTTTTAATCATAACTCTAAATTACTCCAATTCTTAATCATAACTCGAAATTAAGGGAATTTGAAATCATTACTCGAAATTACAGGAATTAATATCACGAAGCTCGTCCTCTTTTCCTTTTCCAAAAATAAACAATTTAAAATTATTTATAGCAATTTGTTAAGTCGATATTCTTAATTCAATTAATCGTTTTTCGCTATTTTACTTTGTTAGTTAAAAAAGGAAACTTATAACTTTTTTATATAACTATCCTAAAAGTTAATTCTTGTAATTTGATATTCTTTTTTTTTGTTAACTTTTAAACAATAATTTCAATATAAAATTTGAAATAGAAGATAAAACAATTAATAGAATTAATTAATTAAAAATTAAGACAAGAATATTAATTAATAGATTAAATAAGAAGAAATATAGAGGTTAATGAATGAATGAGATAAAAATTCATTTAATTTCATTCGTTTAATTGATATGTGATAATTGTATGATTTATGATCCATGCATTACTGTTTATCAATGTATTTTTAAATTATCACTATCGCTTTCTTTTATTATCAGTCGTATATTAAATGAATTCTATGCTCAGGTTATTGTCTCACTTAATTTAATTAATTAATTTTTTAATAAATTAATTAATAATTGTTTAAACTGTAATGAAACTATAAAATCGAAATAAATGGTAACTTTTTGTTTTTGCAAACAAAATATTTAACAATTTTCAAAAGATTGATAATTTATTTGTTGCAAAAAAAAAAAAGAATGCATGAAACTTAGTGATAAATATGATAAGAAATGAAACTCTAACATTCTTTGAATAACTAACTGTACGTAAAAACAAATTTTTAAATTTGTATTCGTAAACAAATCGATCAAAACTTTTTGTTAATAAAATGACAGAAGTGAGAAAAAGGGAAATGAATCATTTTTAAACTTTCATTTACCTTTGATCATGGATTTTCAAATATTGTGGAAAAATGAAAATTTGTGAGGAGCAAAAAAAAAACAACGAAAATTTTTTGACAACAAATGAAAAAGAGGAAGAAAAAAAAAAGACAACCTTTACGAGTTGACTGATAACACTGATAATTCTTATCAAATGTGGTAAATTGGGTAAATGTGAAAATAAGATTTCAGAAAAAAAAAAAAGAAAACTTCAATAAAAAGGGAAATTATTCATTTTTTTTCCACAGCAATTTCCGTTCTTCACTTTTAACCTCTTGAAAAAAAAAAGTATTACTTATGAATTAGGTTATAAAGAAAAAAAAAACGAAGAAACGTTTGGAAACGATAAATTTTACTTTTGATTTAATCGTCAAAAGAAAAAAAAGCAAAACATTTTTCTACAGTTGAAGAAAACGAAAATTAGGTTAAGCATGAATCGATATGAATATGAATTCAGAGTAAATTATTAAATAATTGGTATAACTTTATAACTAACAGGTAAGTTAGTCAAAAAAAAAACTGAATGAGTTTGATAAAAATGAAAATAAAATTTTTGATTGAAAATATTCAAATTGATAAAGTGCTCAAAGAATGATAAGAGAATTAATAATGATAATTAATACTGAAATATTATCAGATCAGATGGAATGTCATTAATATCAGATAGAAGAATTAATAAAAAGAATTAGTAAAATGAATTTAAAAAATTAAAAGAATTAATAAGCAATGTAGAAGTATATCAGGTGGAAATTATATCATTAATATCAGGTCAGATGGAATATTGTTAATATCAGATAGAAAAGTATAATTAAGTAATTCGACGAAGAAATCAGAGGGTAAAAAGTTAGACTTTATTTAATCAGCATATCAGCAAATTAAAAGTTGTAAAATATCATTGATAAAAATGATTGGTGAAAATTAGCATAAAAACATCATGAAGATATGTTGAATAATGTTATCATTAAGTGTTCATAATCTTTTATCATATCAGTAATCATTTTCAGATGTTTCAGTTTAACGAATATCGCAATGCAAGATGAATTAAATTAGTAATTTGAAATTTGAAATTTGAAAAATTTCTTTATCAAAATAAAATAATTTTAATGTAATTAATATAACTAATTTTAAATGTATTTTAAATATCAATTTTCTAAACATTTAAGATGAATATTGTGGAAAAAATGAATGCAAAAAGATAATTGTAATTTAATTATCTAAATACTTAATTATCAATTTAACAATTTAAATAAATGCAAAACGGAAAAAATGTTAATTTAATTAAGAAAATAATGCCAATTTAATTATTTAAATACTTAAATTATCATTTTAACACATTTAATATGAATATTATAGACAAATAAATGCAAACAGAAAAGAAAATAATGGTAACTTATACTTAAATAATTACTTTAATACACTCAATATGAATACTGATGAAAAATAAAAAAAGAAAATAATCATTACTTAATTATCTAAAACTTAAATTATCACTATCTAATATTGGAATTATCACAATCTAATACTCGAATTATTACTTTTATACATTCAATATGGATAGTATGGAGTTTACCAGTGTTTTATTAATTAAACTATCATTATTTCTTTTTAATTTAGAAATTGTAAAAAAAATAATGGTAATTTAATTAAGAAAATAATGATAAATTAATTATCTAAATACTTAAATTATCAATTTAACAGACTTAGTATGATTATTACAGGAAAATAAATGCAAGCAGGAAAGACAATAATTGTAACTCTATTATCCAAATACTTAAACTATTAAAAAAAGAAATAAAATAGTAAAAAATTTAATTAAACGATTTGAAATTTTGCATTATAGGCATATCCTGCAGGATAAAATAATTGTTGCAGTTGAATAATTCTTCTAAAATTTTATTCAAAAAATTTTTTGAAATGATTTTAAACAAAAAAAAAAAGCTAAAATATATCGTTGTAAAATTATGAAAAACAGTAAGGATTTCGTTTGTAAAAAAATAATTTTCTAATTTTAATTTTTTAATTTCATTAAATTTTATTTATTTTATAATTTTATTTTTGTAGATAAATTAAATTTTATAATTTTATTTTTGTGAATTTTTGTAAACGTATAATTTTTATGAGGTATTTTTTAAAATTTTTCAAAATAAACAGGAAACATGATTTTTGAAAATTTACTCTTTTTTTTTTCTTCATTGTACTAAATACAAAAAATACCGGTCTTATTTTTTTATCCGTTATTTTTACCCGTTTTTCTTAGGTTATCCGTATTTTATAGGATAGGTCACCTAAAGTTTTCCTTCGTAATTTTTTTTTAAATCAATCATTTTTTTTTTTTTTTAAATTTTTGTTGCTCACCTCATTTTACCGTTGTTTACTTTTGCGCCAAATAAATATCCAACAGAGATGACAATTGAATTCATATTTTAACAAAGAGTTTCTCAATCGACGGTAAACTCTAGAGTTAGAATCCAGGTATCATTGTTGTTTCAAGGTATACTTATCCGTGTCGTGCGCAGTATCAGTAAATATTCTCCATTTGGAAGAGATTCGAGAGATGATTCGAATTCAGGTAATATATATCTAATAGGAAGAATTAAGGTAAGTAAGTAGTAACTTATGCTTACTTGTATTTATACTGTGGCGTTCATTTATCGAATGAAAGTATGAACAATGAAACACGTACGCTATGGCGTGTATTCATTGAATGAAAATATTAACGAAAAGAGACGTACGCTAAAACCTGTGCTTGCCGAATAAAATATGAATAGCAAAAGACGTACGCTGCGACGTGTATTTATTGAATAAGTCTATAAACTGAGTGGTAAGAGGCGTACGCTAAAACGTGTATTTGCCGAATAAAACTATGAATAGCAAAAGACGTAAACGTGTATTTAGCGAATGAAACTATGAACAATAGAAAGCGTACGCTGCAACGCCTATTTAGTAGATGAATCGATGAATGGTAAGGGACGTACGCTAAAACGTGTATTTAGCTAGTTAAACTATTAGTAGTAGAAGGCGTACGCTTAAAAATTAAAAGTTTTTTTTTCTCTCTGTTTTATCCAATTGGATTTTTATTGAACTTTTACATTTGCACTGTTAATTTTATTTTAGTTTAATATATTATTGAAAATAAAATAATCAATGAATTATTTAAACGTAAAGAATACAACGATTGATAATTAATTTAAAATTTACTAAGTTATTAAATTTAATTATATGATTTAAATGAATGCTAAAATTAATTTCAACAAATTATATTTATTCAGGTGCTACTGATTCTAATCCTGATAGCAATTGCAAAAGTAAGTTATGCATGCGTTGCAGTTCCCTGCTGTCATGGCCAACAATGCGGAGGAGGATGTGGAAGGTTCGTGCATTCCTTTTTTCCTTATCATACTTTTAAAATTGCATGTGATAAAATAATGAATTGGAGTATTATGAAATGATAAGAGAATGATAAGAATTGGAAATGATCAGAAATTAAAGTGATAAGAGAAAAGGATTTCCGATACACACTATAAGCTTACCAATTTAATGAATTCAATTAATGATTGCAAACAAAATCATTTATTAATCAATCACTGATAATCTAATCAAAATCAATAAATTAAAATCAGATTAGCCAGAGCACTAGGATGAAGCGAAAATATTCTAAATGAATTAACTGATAAAAATTTTTTTGATAAGAACTGATAATGAACTGATAAGAACAGTGATTAAGATATGATTGATCAATCAATAATAATATCTAACATTTATTACATGTATATAACTATAATAGATAGATTAAAAATTAATTTTTGTTTCGTTTATCAATCGATTAGTTGATAACAATTTTATTATCAATCAGTAATGAAACTGATAAAAGCTAATCTTATAAAATTTGAAATTTCAAATTTCAGTGCAATACCATTTGGATATGCGCTACCGCATGGTCGTTGAAATGATAAAAGATAAACTGATAAGTAATGCTTGAAGAAGAAAAGAATAAACAATGGGGAAAATTTTCATTTCATGATTATTCGCTTACTCGCTTTTCTCTTTTTTTTTTTTGGTATTTATAATGCATGAAATATCAGTTATATGTAATTAATTTATTAATCAATTAATTATCTCTCCTGTAAAATTAAGTCCAATTAATTTCAGAAAAGAGATTTGTCAACTATTTAAAATTTCATCATTACTGCAATTTTAAATAAAACATCATTTTGATATGATTATCACTGATTGATTGCACTATCAATTCATTTCTCCAATCACAATGAGTAAAGTTTGCTCAAACAAAATTGTTTGTATAGGAATAAATGTATACAATAAGTTTATGCAAATTTTATTCATCCTAAATTTTATCGCAATTTTAAACTTTACATTGGAGGAAAATAGAAAAAGTACAGAAAGGAAAAGTTGTAAAATTACTCGTTAAAGTTAACTTTCTATCACATTTCATACTTTGTTCAACTTTTCCCATCTTTATTCTTTATCACTTTGTTTGAAAAAAAAAAAAATTTGATGATATCATTGATGATATCATGCAGTATCAGGAAACACTTGATCCTCATCAAAAAGGTCATACGGATGATAGTGGTGAACTTTCAAAAAAAATTTACAATCATTACTTTCTCTTTCATATTCTATAAATTTTATCATATTCTAATATTCGTTATTATTGATTAAAAAAATTATCTTTGGGGTTTATCAATGGAAGATTAGAATTATTTATTCTGTTGTTTAAATATTCGATAAAAAAGTGTTTGGTTGTGGTTTTGCTATTGCATTTCATTTCAAATATTTATATTATTCACTTTGAAACATATCAGTTAATAAATTAACTTATCTTGAATCAATCGATTAAATCAAATCACTATCATTTATCTCGTGATAATTTGAATGATAATTATGGATTGAGAAAGTCAGTTTGGATCAATCGATTAAATCAAATCACTATCATTTATCTCGTGATAATTTGAATGGAAGTTTTTGAATGGGAAGATTTTGCATTCAGTTAATAAATTAACTTATTTTGGATCAAACGATCAAATCAAATCATTATCATTTATCTCATGATAATGAAATAATGGTAAGATGGATAGTGATAATAATGATAATAATGAGATAATGATAACAGTGATAATATGGAATAAGAAAATCATTTTGGATCAATCGCTTAAATCAAATCACTATCATTATCACTTATCTTTGATAATTTGAATGATAATTATGGAAATGAGAAAGTTTTGAATTCATTTAATAAATGAGTTCATTTTTGTAATCAATCGATTAAATCAAATCACTATCATTATCACTTATCTCTTATAATTTAAATGAAATTTTCAAAAAATTTACAAAAAAAAAGTTGATTCATGGATAAAATTGGAAAATATGAATGAATGAATGAATAAGTAAAAAATTGATGAATCATCGATTAAATCAAAAATTTCATGTACAGTAATCGAAGAAAAAGTAAATGTCAATACTGTAATTTATTTGTTGATCATAAAATGATTATGCAAATCAACTCCCCCGCCCTACTATTCCGCATGATATTTAACTCAAAACTACCCGAGATGCTTAGTTTAAAATCAGTTTAGAATTTCAGAGTTATGTTTTTTTTTTTTCAAACTTTTTGTAAAATTAAATTTCGTCAACAATTTTTTGATTTTTATTTCATTATTTCATTTCTTATTTATTGATTTCCTTTATTCATTTATTCATTTCTATTGAAGATTTATTTTTTTTTCCATTTCCATTTTCTATTAGAAATAAAATTTCCCAAACATCATTTTGTAATTCGAAAAAAAGTAAAAGTAATGGAAATTACTCAAAAACTTTTATATCACTTTTTAAAAGTTACTCATAGCATTTTCAATATTTCATAAAAGTTACAATTTTAAGCTTTCTCTTTTTTTTAGAGTATTGATAGTGAATTTAGAAAAAATAACAAAGCACCCCAAATGCATTCTATAGTTTGTTTTTTTTTTTTTTCAACGATCGCCGAAAATATTTGCTTGTGATTTTTGGTTTGAGCTTTTGATATTTGTAACTTTTGGTTTACAGTCAGTTTCATTTATTTAGCAGTTTTGAATTAATATTCTCTGAAATGAATAAAGTTAAAATTATCTGAAGTTATCATCATTCATTTCGATTATTCTTTGAGATACTTTTTATTATTGCTTGAAAAAAGTAATTCATGAATATTTTAGCTTACTAAGTAATAAATAGTTTTAGCATTATATTGTTAATTAGTAATAAAAAGTAATTCATAAATGAAATATCAATGATATTCTTTAAAATATTTAAATGTTTTAGATTACAGCAATAAATAGTTTTATCATTATATTGTTAATTAGTAATAAAAAGTAATTCATGATAAAAAGTAATTAATAAATCAATTTTTAAAATACTTATTATTATTGCTTGAAAAAAGTAATTCATAAATATTTTAGCCTATAATAATAAATAGTATTAATAATATTATTTCTGATATTCGTTCCAAAGCAATAATTCAGTAATCAATTATTAAATGATAGCATTTGAAAAATGGAACTAAGAAATGTTAGTAAATATTAATATTATGAAATAAATAAAGTTGAAATTATGTAATTCATTTCGAATATTCATTAAAATATTTATTATTATCACTTGAAAAATAAGTCAGAAACTTTACAGTAATATTACTTTAATAATTACAATAATAAATAGTTTTATTATTATATTATTTCTGAAATATCATTGATATTCGTCTCATGGCAATCACTCAGTGATCATTGAGTGATTAATTCATTGATTAATTATTAATGAGAGAGCTTGAAAAATCGAAAATCAATAATCGATTAATAGATATCAGCGTATTATGAAATTTTTATAGTTAGACGTTAAAAATTCAAATTAATTTTATTCAATAAATATTTTGCTGTTCCAACAATTTTCGCCTATATTTCGATTCAATTTAATTTGTGGATTTAAATGAGAGAAAAGCGACTAATTGATCAATTAACCTTATTTGTTAATTAACCTTGTTTGTTAATTAACCTTTACCACACTTGTTATTTTCTCTTCATTAATTATTTCACTTAAACTTTCACCTTTGTTTTATTATTCATTTCAGGTCATGCGTGAAAATTCCATTTAATCGTATAATTTAGAGAAAATTTAAACAATTAATTATTAGCCGTAAATTGTAAAAATTACATTTTACCCGTTTATTTTAATTAACGAAATTTCAGCATAATTTCATATCGGAAATGAAATACTTAATTATATTCACTATACTGTTAATATTCGGTACATTTGCATATCGTCAACAAACTCTTGGCATTCGGGGTCAATTAATGTGTGGTTCAAAACCATTGAATGATGCTCGAATTAAAGTATCCAATAAAAATCGACTTGGTAAGTGCTGCGACAAGTTCAAAGTTCAATTCTTACTTTTATTATCATAAAATACTAAAGTAAAGTAATACATATAAGGAGTTATAAAAGGAATAATTGGTTAAGTAAGATTACTTGATGAAATTCAAAAATTAATTATTTTTGCTAGTTTTTTTTTTTCCAGGCTTTGATGATCAATTGATTGATATAACAACAAATGCTACAGGTCATTTTGAGGCTATTGGAGGTCTTGGATCAATATTTAGAGTTAAACCACGACTTAAAATTTATCATACCTGTGATCACAACATTAATGTACTTGGAATGGGAATTAAAAAGGTATAGGATTTTTTTTTTATTTAAAATTAATTTAAAATATAGAAAGCCAGATTATGAAAATGATAAGCTAAAGAATAGAGTTATTGTCAGAATCACAAAAAATTTAACAAATTCAACTTTTTTCTTCTCATCAAATTTTGTCAAGTTTTAAATCGCTTTTTCACATCTTTAGTGATTAAAAATTGAGCAAAAAAAATAGGAATAGGAATTGGTCTTGAATTTAAATTAAGTTAATAAGTATGCTTTAATTATTACAAGTTTGAATTTGAATTCGAATTTGAATTCTACAGTTGTTATTGTATTCTGTCAATAGGAAAAAGAATGCAAGAATATTTATTCATAATAATTATAATTTAAAAATAATGTTTATAATTTAAAAAAGGATTAGAAAAAGTAGGAATAGAATTGATCGTGAATTTAAATTAAATTAATAAGTATGCTTCAACTATTACAAGTTTGAATTTGAATTCAAATTTGAATTTTACAATTGTTGCTGTATTTTATCAGTAAGAAAAAGAATACAAGAATAGTTATTCGTAATAACTCAAATTTGATTAAAAAAGTAAGAATAGAAAAAATTGATTTTGAATTTAAATTAAATGAATGAGTGTACTTTAATTATTAACTTAATTAATTATAAGATTGCTTTGATTAATTATAAATTCGAATTTTACAATTGTTGCAGTATTCTGTCGGTAGTTGTAAGGGAAATAATACATGAATAAATGAATGATTACAATTTAATCAATTCCAATTGCGGTAATTAATTTACGATTAATACAAAGTGATTAATTTGCAGCCATGTAAACGTAAAGTTATCTTCATAATTCCGCCTCGATTCATTACGCGTTCTGGAGCGGTGAAGGAATTTTTCGACATTGGTCGGATAAATATGCAAATTGTCTTTCCTCGTGAAGGGAGAAAATGTCTGGTGTAAATTGGATAACTATTTGATTGAAAATGAATTTTGTTTAATTCTGAATCATTCAATTCATGAATTTAACTCTCTTATAATTACCAAATATCATCATAATCATTAATAATTATCAAATATTATCTTAATAAATAGTAATTATCAAATATTATCATTATCATTAATAATTATCAAACATCATCTTAAGCATTAATAATTATCAAATATCATCGTTATCATTAATAATTATCAAATATCATCATTATCATTAATAATTATCAAATATCATCATTATCACTAATGATTATCAAATATCATCGTTATCATTAATAATTATCAAATATCATTACTATCATTAATAATTATCAAATACCATCGTTATCATTAGTAATTACCAAATATCATCATTATCACTAATAATTATCAAATATTATATTAATAATTAATAATTATCAAATATCATTATCATCATTACTAATTATTAAGCATTATCGTAATCACTAAATATTGTTCAGTATCATCATAACCATTAATAATTATCAAATATCGTTATAATCATCATTACCATCGAAATAATAATTATCTTTTCACATTATTTTATTATGTGAATGTTTTTTTTCTTCTGATATATGTATGTAAGAATTCCATTGGTATCATTGAAAATTTTTCAAAATGAATTCATTTTTTGTTATTTGTAAAATTAAATGAATTGAAATTTAGTGATCATTTATCAATTAATTTTTTTCATCGTTCTGTTAAATTTCATTATTTTATGACACTTAACTATGTAAATTTATCGACTAATTGAAAATTAAACTTAATTAATTAATTAATTAATTGGTACGATGAAAAAATTTTCAAAAAATAAATTCAATTTTTGTTACTTATAAAGTTAACCATTAGCATTAATTAATTAATTAAGTAATTAATACATTTATTGCTTCATCAAACTTTTTATTCTTTTATGATACTATAAACTATATAAAAATTAATTGATCAGCTTGCAAGTTGGAAAAACTTTCAAAATGAATTCATTTTTATTGTTTGTAAAGTTAAGTTGAATTGAAATGTAATGGGCGCTTATCAATTAACACTTATCAATTATCATTTATCATTTATCATTTATCAATTATCAATTATTATATCATTTCTTTTTTCATTTTGTGATATAAGAATTAATTGATTAAATTTTTGAAAAAATGACTTCATTTTTATCATTTATGAAATTAAATGAATTGAAATGTAATAGCCATTTATCAATTGATTGAAATAAAATTAATTAATTAATTGATACCTTTCTTTTTACACTGTTTTAATAAATTTCTTATTATTTTTTAGTACTAAACAAACTAATAATTATTTAATCAATTCGTACGTTGAGAAATTTCTGCCAAAAATAATTTCATTTTTTTGTTATTTGTAAAATTAAATGATTCGAATTATCATGATAACGATCGTTTATCACTAAAACAATTTCAATTCGTTAGCTATTCTTCAATCTTTGACCCAAACTTAACAAAAGACAGGTTAAAATGAATTTAAATGTCATGTGAAATAGATTATTATTCTGTCGGCAAATCTCTTTTCTTCCATTTCTTTTGTTTCATTCTGCTTGATTTGGATTGAAATTATACCAGTTCTTTTGTTAGATATCACTTATCACTAATATCAATTTATTCACTTCTTTTTTCTTTTTTTTTCTTTTTTTTTTTTTTTGAAACATCATTTCGTTTCATAGCATCTAATTAATTAATTAATTAATTATTTCTAAATTCTTTAGTATAAGAATTTTTTTTTTCCCTTTTACACTTTCAATTTCAATCAACGTTCATTATTTATTGATAAAAAATGTTTGAAATTGACATTTCGTTGAAATAATTTTTGATTTCTTTTTTTTTTTTTTTCAAATTACGATAAAAACTAAAAGACATTTAATATTTGCATATGTCGATAATTAATGATAATGATTATTTCTAGGATTAAATGATTTTTCTGTTCATATAACAAGATTTTTTTCGCGTTTTTTCCTTTTTCACTTTTTTCTTCAAATAACGAATCGCATGAAATTTGAATTATAGTAAAATGAATGAAATTTAATACGATGAAGCAAGAGAGGTGTGAAGAGAAAGCTGGAAAACGGATATCGATGATTATAGCGAGGATTGAAATTAAGATGAAGAAAAATGCGAGAGAAGAAACATATAATCATTCTGCTACAAATCCTTTAAATTAAATCATATTTAACCATATTATCCGGAACTTTTTTGCATATTTTTATTATCTCTATCATAATTATTATCGTTATTCAAGGATGAATTTAATTTTATATTAAAAAATGCATTCGTTTTCAAATAATCGAAAATTTGCATATTTTCATCAGTGTCATTATCATTACTATTATCACTGTCATTATCACTATCATTATCATTATCATTATTATAGTTTGTTCGAGATACATTACCATTACCACTGTCATTATCACTATCATTATCATTATCATTATCATTATTATAGTTTGTTCGAGATAGTTATAATAAAATGGGAGAAATGAAAATTAGAAATATACGAGATGATGTTGACGTCACATTTAATAATACACTTACGGAGAATTAAATGATGATAGCTTTAGGGTTTTATTTTATTTTAAATTTATATAAATTAGGATGTCAAGCTTTCCAGATATCTATCTATCTATCTATCTATGTATCTTAGATTGATAATATGGTATGACAGATTGCTGATGAAAAGTTTGACAAATTAGAAGAAGATAAATGCTGATATAGAATATGGAATGATCAACCAAGAAGAGAGAGAGAGAGAGAGAGGGAGAGAGAGAGAGAGAGAGAGGGGATGATTAGATGATGATAATTTTGGCGTCGCTGGTTTTCAACTATGTTCACAAATTATCGCCTCAAGCTGTAATATATAAACGATATAATTTTTGTTCCAATTGCCAGTTATATTCCAATCATCTCCATTGTATTTCCAGCAAATCACCAAACTTTTATCATCATCCATTCTTATTAGTATTAATAGTAAAGCAAAAATTAATTTTCATTTTACTTCCTGTTAACTGATCTAGTTGATCAGTGATTTTATCAGTGGTTTATCATTGCTTGATCAGTGCTTGATCAGTGGTTGATTAGTTTTTTTTGCTTGCTTGCTTGTTTGTTTGTTTACTCAAAACGATAAATTTACATTTTATCTAGGAAGGAGGAAAAGAGGAAGAAAGAGAGAGAGAGAAAGAGAGAAAAGGTTGAAAAAAAAAAAAAGAAGGATTTTATTCTCTGCAATGGTTAGTTTTAATTTTTTTTTATTTTTCTTTTAATTAAAATAAGAAATTTTAATTTTAGTTTAAATATCATGATTATTATTATTATTATTGTAGTTATAGTTTGTAAAATTTTCAATTGTAATATAATTAAAAAAGATACGGTATTTTGGAATAGTTTAATATTTCATGCAAGAAGAAACTCATGAGTTATATTTAATTTAACAGTTTAAATTAAATTAATTGTTTATTAGCTATTCGATTGCTTTACATATGTATTATATTTTGGGATAGTAATTTGAAAAGAAACATAAAAATTATTGTAAATTGTAGTGAAGCGGAAAAGAGAAGCATGTTTCCGGATTGAGATACCGGAAAGAGTAATGAGGAAACTATTTCAATTCAATTCTTTTACTCCTAAATTATTTCATTGTTCATTTGAATATTTTATTACCTTAAGAAGTAATATAGTAATAATAATAATAATAATAGCTAATTATTGAGATATCAAGCATATTATTTTTATTTTATTCCTTTAATTAATATAAAAAATGAGCTTATTAGTAATTAGGGAAATTGATTGAATTACCTTAATTACTAATCAGTTTACTTTTAAGCTGTAGAAATTGTTAATCAACTGGGAAGATAAAAATTAAAGTGTAACATTTAAATATTTTATAAATGAATGTTCAAATCAATAGGTAAAGTGAAAATGTTACTTAAGTATTATTTACTTTTTTAAGTATAATTTACTTTCAACATTAATATCACAATCGAAATTACTTTTCATTTATTCAAACTTAATTAATTAGTTAAAAATTATTTACATAATTTGATATGAATGATAACTATTTCAATTATTACTATAAATAAATGAACAAAATCATGGATTTAGTTTTTTGATCTAATCAAAATTGTGTGAAATCTCCGGTACTCTTCATATTATCTCAGATATTACTTTGATAATAATCGATGACGTAGGAAGTTAAACGTATAAGTTAAGCAACGTAAATTAGACTTATGTAAAGCGAAATTCCTCCTTAAATATATTCAGCGAAATGGATAAATAGTATAAAATACTTAATAGTATTTTACTAACTTTACGATTACTCGATAACTTTACGCTTAAACGTTATTACCTATGATCTGAACTTCATTAGTTACAAAATGGTGTACAAGTAAGTCTTTGAATATTAATTGTTTATGTTTATGAGATATGCGTACATAATTGATAGTTAAATTTTGCTTATCAATTCAAACAATCATTTATTAAGTATTAATCATAAAGATGATTGTTAATTAAATAACTGTTCCGGAAACTTGATCCGGAAATTTTCAATGCTAACAATATTAGTTATTCTAAAAGGTATTTAAAGGTACCATTATAAAGAGTGTGTAAAATATTTATTTCATTGCATTACTGAAAGATTTCAAGAAAAAGGATGTTAGCTTCATTTTAGAATAAAAATAATCATTTCAAAGATATGAATTTAAAAAATTCAATTTTATTAAATCTTACTGAAACCTTGAAAATTTCTCAAACTTAGTGATTGCAAAAATATAAAATGATATTGTATCACTTGCTATCAGGCTTTTATCACTAGCTATCAGAAAGATTTCTTTGAAAAAAATTCCTTAAATATTTGAATTAAAAGATTTGCTATAATTTTTGAAATGGTAATATAAGAATTTAGTTTTTAATTACTTTAGAAATTATCAGATAAACTTTCAAAGTTTCCTTCAAAGTCGTTATTCGTTATCATTTGCCAGCAGAATTAGTAATCTCATAGTAAAGATAATTAAGTTAATCTCTTGCAATCCTTGTATTATTATAATTTTTAAAATTTATACAGTAATCTTTTGCATACTTTGAATATAATAAAATAGTTAGAGTAGTATTTTTCATTTAATTAACTTTTACTTCTTTTGAAATATATAAATGATGATTTATTAAAATCCAAAGTTAGTGACAAGAGTTTCAAAAAAGTTTTTAAATATGAGAATAGTGATAATCTACTATGAGATTACTGTTAAGTTGCCATTTGAAAATAAATGAATTGCTTTTCAAATCATCCATGAGATAACTCTTATAGGAAAGGACGAGAAATAATAAAATTTTAAAACTTGTATGATTTGATGTAAAGATTGATAAATTCGCCTTTTTTCCCATTTTTAAATGATATCAAAATTATAGGCGATGATAAGATGTGATAGTACTTTAGCTGCAAATATCTTAAAAGTAAAGTAAGTGAAAGTAAGTAAAGTAAAGTAACTGATGATCAGTAATACTATGATTAATTAATTAGTTACTAGATGGCTAATTGCACCAATTACTTTTCATTACTAAAACTAATTGTAACAGAATAAAAGTTAAAGGAGTGATAATATATATTGTACGGATTAATCAAATCTTTTAAAAGTTACACTTTTTCTTCTATCTATTCAAGAAAGAGGATAAGTTATGACTTTCAGGAATTTGCACTAATATCAATCCTGCTAGTTCATCCGGTTTACACATGTTTTGGCGGTTCAGGATGTTGTCAATCACAACAACAAGGATGTGGTGGACCACCCTGTGGTGGTGGAGGTGGTAAAGGCGGAGGGTAAATTAATTCTAATCATTTATTTTATATAATAATAGAATTGAAAAAAGAATGAAACTTTCATTTTTTCTCATTTAAAAAAAAAGAATTGAATTACACGAAGTAATAAAAACATTTTATTAATGCTATGAACGATTAATTGGAATTAAATTAAATAATGAAATTGGAAATAAAAGAATTATATAATTAAGAATTATATAATTGAATATTTAAAATAATCGGTTTTTACTTGCAAGAAAAAAAATGATCATATATTGTTAGATTATTTTAATTAATAATTCATTTCATGGTGTATCTTTAAATAATTATATTATTTTAATGAGGAAATTTTAGGTATGCAGTTCCATCCGGTGGTGGCGGTGGAGGAGGTGGCTATGCAGTTCCATCATATGGTGGTGGTGGTGGCGGAGGTGGTTACGCAGCTCCGGGTGGTGGTGGAGGAGGTTATGCATCTCCAGGTGGTGGTGGAGGTTACGCAGGTCCATCATTTGGTGGTGGTGGTGGAGGTTACGCAGGTCCATCGTTTGGTGGTGGTGGTGGAGGTTACGCAGGTTCATCATTCGGTGGTGGAGGTTTTGCAGGACCAGCATTCGGTATTGGAGGAGGTGGTATCGGAGGTGGTTCTTATGCAGCAGGACCATCATTAGGTGGTGGTGGAGGAGGAAGTTATGGTGCTGGACCAGCATTTGCTCCAGCATCTTACAGTGGTGCACCTCAAGCAGCTGCGCCACCATCATTCAATGCACCTATAGCAGCACCACCACCTGGATCATATAGTGCTGGTGGTGGTGGTGGAGGTGGTGGTGGTGGTGGTGGTGGTGGTGGTGGTGGAGGAGGACCATCTTACAATAGGCCTCAGGCACAGTTCAGAGACTCTACTCTCGATAGTGCACAACCACCTCTGCTACCACCGGAAGTACCAGCAAGTCCGCCAGTAAATCCACCAGCAAGTCCACCAGTAAATCCACCAGTACCAGGACGATTTACAGCAGAAGCTGTTGAACAAGCAACTCTTCCCGACGGTAAAAATGGTTTCCTAATTTTTCCTCTATTAAATTGAAAAGTGAAAAATTTTTCTTCAGACTGAAGCATAAATACTTTACAAAATTTATAACAGTTAATTTGATAAAGTTAATATATTTTTAGATTTATTGATAGAGAAAAATAATTATTGATAAATTTGATAATTTTTCAAAATTTTTACTATTACTACAAATGACTTAATTGCAAATATCAATAAGTTAAACCTTTAAGTATTATAATTATTAAATATACTAATTTTAAAGTTATTAAATATGTTAATTATGTATTTTTTCGAATGTAACAAATGAGATAACTCAAGAAGAGAGTAAATAATAAGCATTTTAATTAAATTAATTAAATAATTATCGTTTTTTTTAGGTGCAGCAATTGATCTTGGAAGCGTTTCAGCCGTATCATCAGCAATTGGTGAAACAATCGAAGGTGGAACTCATGATATTGTCCAACAACATGGTTCAACAGCAGGAGCAGTTCCGGTTATTGTAAAAAATAACAAACTACGATACTGGCGATATTAATTAATATGAATGAAAAAAGAAAAAAAAAAACTTTTTTTTTAATGCATAAATTATTTTCATTGAAATTTGACAAGATGATCAAGAAAGAAAAAAATAATTCGATTTTAATTTGATTAATTAAATTTTGGATAATTAATTGTTATTTGGATAATTTAATGAATTTTCATTTTCTAGGATCATCATTAGTTTAAACTATTCATTATCAGTGTTTCATTTGATTTGCTATCATTTAGCTAATCTAATATAAATGATATTAGCTCATGCCGAAATTATTATCAACTTGATAAAAAAAAAAAGAAATGAATGGAAAAAAAAATTTTTTTGTATTAAAAATTACAAAAAAAAAAAAGAAAAATGAAAAAGAAAATTTTCAAATATTATAAATTTTTAAAATGTTAAATTTACTTTTAAATTTATTTCTAATTTCTTTAAATTGTTCATTCGCTCTACTGTATCTTTTTTTTTTTTTTTTTTTTTGTAATTCATGATTTATCATTTATCATGTTAAATTTGTCAACATTATTCGATGATCAATTTTTTTTTTTTTGATTTCACTCTAACTTTGATCAATCACTTTTTGCATATTAAAAATATCTTTCTCTATATGTTATCGTTAACTTACTTACGTAATTTATCAAATACAATGAAAGTATAAAGTTAATTTTTTTTTTTGGGAAACAAAAAAAAAAATTGCAAAAGTTGTTTCATTCTAAAATATAATCATCATTCAAATGTGTTATATTTTTTGTATAAAGGAAAATAAAAAAAAAGAAAAGAAATTTTCAATTACATTTCACTATTTCAAACTATTTCATTCCTGTTTTTACAGATGATCATAAAATGATTATGATTATCACTGTTTGCAGCGAAATTTACAACTTTGCAAATGTGAAATTAATTGATAATTAATCATAAATGATGTGTGAAAATTGTTTCAGATCATTATCAACTTTTGTAATCAACTGAAAAAAAAAATTTAATCTTTATTATTTTTGTTAAATAAAAAAATAAATAAATAAAATGATCATGAATAAAGCAATTAATATAACATCATTCATGATAATTTATAATAATAATAATAATAATAATGATTCCTGAATAACACATAAAAAAGCTGAAAATCTATAATGGAAATCAATTAATTTCCAGTTCTTACACTAACTAATCAATTAATCAATAAATCATCATTTCCTATTTCTTCGAATAATTTATTTTCGAAAAATTTCAATGATATAAATAACGAATAAAGAACGTATAAAACGTATAAAGAAATTAAAATTTGAGTAATTACTGAAATAAATTTACTTAACTATTTATTCAATCAACTAAGTTATATCATGGAAAAAGTAATTTAAATTGAAATAAATGATAGCAGTAATTGTAATGCTATTGAAAATTTTTGTCAAATATAATTTTTGTAACAAATTTTACAATTTCAAATATTCATTCGTATGCTTTCAAATCATTAATAACTTGACCTAATAAATGATCATGACGATAGCTTCAATTTCCTGGAGCATTATTTGATGATGATGCTAGAGAAGATTGAAGAAAGATGGATAGCAAAAACCGGTATTTTGTAGGGTGGAACAAATACGGCGAAAGAGATCCGGCTCAATTCTGCAAACATGTATTCTCGTAAATAAGTTATATGCGCAAAAGTATGATTTAAACATGTCTACGTTTAGCGCCCGGTTTCTATATCATATTTGGTTAAAAATAAATTTGACAATCTGCTGGAATGTGATGATGAAGTCTGAATAAGTCTGATAAATGCTTCCCATAGTTCCACTTTATGATCGTTGATGATTTCATTATCAAAGCATAAACAATGTGATGAATTACTGATCAGTCTAAATATGCCAGTTTATACCTTAATATGATAAAATGATTTAAAATATGATGAGCATGATTAGAAGGGGATTAGCAAAATCACTTAAAAATTTTTGACCTTAATAAATGGTACATCAAACTAATAAGCATTCGTAATATTAATCTAGATGATAGTAAAATTCATGCATTTCAAGCCTATCAAAAAGATTTTATCAGATATTTGCAAAAAATTTGATAGTAATAGTAATAGCGTAGAGAAATTTCCCCGCACGTTTTTTTGAGAGGGTTTTTAAATGAAAGTGTAAAATTCCAAAAAAAAAAATCGATCAATACTGCTATCCTGAAGCTTTGCAAATTCTTAAGAATAGCGTTATTGATCAATTTTTGCCAACGAAGAATATTATCGTATTTTTCATATTGCATTAATCCGTTTGTGTTTTCCCAAAACTATTTCATTACACAGTAGCTGTAATGATTTCCGTTTTAAAGTTTATCAAAATGGCATGCATTAAAATCAACACATTCAAATTTAAAACTAATTTTACTTTGCTCATCAGAAAATATGTATAATGCTCAAGCATTAAGTGAGTTAAATTTATTCCATGATACGGAAAATAAGAAAAGAGAACTGATTTAAAGCCGGTTTTTTTTTTCCTAGAAAGCTGTATTAATTCCATTTAATTATTTGCCGTCATATTTCAGCGATAAATTGCAAAGAGAAAGATGTCTAGACATGAAAATTTATCATCATTTCAAGCTTAGTTAATTAAAATGATGCTAATGTAAGCAGCTATAAAGTAAGCATTAAATGCATGTAAAACTTTTAAATATGCTTCAATGAATATTTACCGATTAATTTTAATTTTCATTTCTGATAAATTTTATATCAATAATGTTAATCTTTCCACCTTACACTAATTTATCATATATATATTTTATCTAACCTGTTTAATGATGAAAATGATGAAATTTTGTAAAAATCAACACATTAAAATAACAGCAAAATAATAATTATTATTGTTATCGTTATTATCATTATTATTATTCATCATTGTTATTATTATCCGTCAATATTATTATCGCCAATTATTATCATTATTAATAATCATCATTAATGATTATTATTGTTAATTATTATCATCAAGTATTAATATCATCATTAATCATTATTATTATTATTATTAATTATTATCGCCATTATTTATCATTATTAGTTATTGCTATTGCCGTTATTATTTGTCGTCGATAACAATTATTAATTATTTTTAATTATCACTATTAATACTATTGTTGTCATTATATCATTTATTATTATCATTATTATTAATTATTACTATTTATTATCGTCATCTATTATTA
>JABVXU010000726.1:0-23754 GCA_013365365.1 Cruorifilaria tuberocauda
TATGGTTTAAATTTCTTTTATTGACGTTTGATTTAGTGCCATGTGATTTCGCTAAGATTTTAATGTTATGATGATGTAAGATTTAAGATATAGGGGAGGTGGGATTTACCGCTGTTACATTCAGAGTAACTAATTTATACTGAATACATCGGATAAAAATATTTTGTGGGGAACAGTAGTCCATTTGAATTTGGGTGAGATATTTTTTAACGTAATTTTAACTTATTATAATTGTTTTTAATTTTAGTTAAGACTAATGTTTCTTATACATTAGTTTTCATTAGAGTTTTATCCTGCATGAAATTTAGAATACTAATTTGTCGTAAGATTCATAGAAGTTCATTTTCGTTCGTCAGAATAAGACATAGCAACTAATCGAAAATTGATTCAAATGTGTCGTAGGAACGATCTTATATTTATTTCAGTGATCATAACAAATGTATCACCTGACATTGTACTGTTTTAAACAGAATTCTTAAGTAAATGCCAACAAAAGAGTTGTCGCTTATTAAACTTTACTTTTTCTATTCTATGCAGCGAAAAGGATTTGCACATAAGTGGAAATGCCTCAGTACCAAAAGAATTAATGCACATTACGAAACAGCACAACGACCGTAGATCTGAAAGTTGGTTGTGGGATTAGCGTGTGTAGGTGGAAAATAAAAGGCCGCAGGAAACTGATGTTTTATTTTTGACTCACAATCCGGCATCAACAAAACCGTTAGATGGAAGGCTGAGAAAGTATTAATTGTAATGATAGCTTTTACACCTAAAAATATAATATACTGAGAACATCAATGTCGGGTCATTCCTTGAATTTCATAACACCTTGCTTTATGTAATTTTTTCGGTTGCACAGTCGCTGGCTGTACGATCAAATTTTTGTTCATTATCAGAAATAATCTGTTATTAAAAATAATTTTCGGACAAAATAGAAGAATTAGTAATCTGCGGTTGAACCCATATGAAGTTGCAGCAAGATAATATCATCTCGTGCATCCCTAATCACCTAATAATTACTTAATTAACACGGAATAACGGGAAAAAAAGTGACTTCAACTCGGTGTTTCAGATCTCTAACTCAAGCTCTATTCCGCAACACACAGAAACGGAGGAAGAGGAGAAGAGGGAGATGGAGAGAAAGAGAGCGAAAGAGACAGTTCAGAGGATTACTTCGCTGATAACGTCACGTTGTTACGGATAATTGAGTCCCGCGTCCTGCAGTGAATTCTTGTCCCTGATATGACCGATTGTTGTGATTGTTTTGTCTCTTTTATCAATGGAGTTTGTAGTGGTGCTGAATGCTGGCTTTTGAAGGAAATCTATGGAATTGTTCATTTTGAAATGTTTTCGTAGAGGCAAAAGACTAGAAACATGTAGGGAAGAGACGGGAAAAATTAGAAGAAAAATTAATTGGGAGAAATTCGCGATTTTCTAACTTCAGTTGGGTGGAGTGCGGTGACGAGAGTCTGTATGTGCGTTCGAATCTGACCAGCGTAACTAGAAGCCGGATGTGTCGGTAGCTTAATAGGACGGCTTTTTTTTTCTAAAATTGGTAGAGCTCTGTGTTACTTCATTTCATTTTGTACTGCTGCGTTTCGAATAGAGTGGTTTCAAAATGGAGAAAGCAAGCGCGATATTTTGCTCCATATGTTTAGGGGTAGGTTATTATATCTCATTCTTTTCAGTCCTGAATAGGTTATTTCCAACTGTGCTCTGTTTTAAACTATACCCTAGGTGGGCTTTACTGATGTTAGTCGCAGCAGCTGGAGTGTTTTTTAGTCATATTGTTTAAACACTTTTTCATTTTAGCCTGCAAGCTGGCCGAAAGCAAGGCCCAATATATGCAAGCACACTTTCTGTTATCTCTGCATAGACACGTGGTTAAAGGTATGCTTTATTCATACCATATCATGAATTTAGTAGTCTGGCTAATACATGTATAAGTTTTTGTCTACAAAATTGTATTTTAGATTACGTTGAGACGGCTTAGAAACTTATATTATTTCAAGGGGAACAGTGTTACATTTACACAATAAATGAATTCTTCTAGAAGCGATCGGAATGTCCGTTATGTAAGAGACCGACCAAAATACTGGTGGTTATAAACCGGGATGGTAGAGAATATAAAATATCTGTGAGAGAAAGAACTTCTGTTCAGTATCAAAGAGAGGTAATTCATATCATTTTAATAACACAATTTTTGTTTAGTTTTTTATTCTTATTGACTAAAAATAAAAATGGAATCTTCAATGTATTTCATCACCTAATTTTTCAGATTGATGAAGAACATAATCTATTTCAAGAAATGGAGGATATAACAGTAACTTATGCTAGATGCCAAGTGTGCAACTTATCGAAGGATGAACACTTACTATTGCTTTGCGACGGAATTATTGGACAGAATGTAGACGGAAGCTCAATTCGTTGTAATGCTGCGTGCGCTTTTTTTTTATCAGCGTTGTATTGAATCTTTTATGTTCAGTTAGGGGATGGAATTTCATGCTAATATATTAGAAAAACGCAGGATTTTTCAGTTTGAGAATTTTTTTTACAGGTGCCATTGTTACTGCCTACCGAAAAAATTTAGCAGTATACCAGATGGAGATTGGTTTTGCCCTTTTTGTGCTGATGTAAGAGTAAGTTTTAAGAGAATTTCCTTGATTTATATTAGCGCTGATTAGTAATATATCTTCTATAGCATTGCAGTCATAATATTTGCTCAATAGGTCACTCAAGAATTAGTGTACAACAGCCGGTATATGCGACGAAGGTCTCGACCATCATCAAATTACCAGCAGATGGATATCAGAGAATCTGAAATTCTGGATAAGGATCAGCCGGGTAAGAGATTGGATTAATAAGCGGTTTAATATGTTGGGGAAGAAAATGGTACTCCTGTAATCAATTAGTTATTAAAAGTGTGTGTACCAATGCTAATACTTTAAATAACTAGCTATAAATCAATTCATTCCATCATTCTTTTGCAGGACCGAGTAGAATAAATGAAAATTTTCGGTTGAAAGGATATATAGATGTATTTCATGAGAATAAATCTTTAATCGAATCGAGCTCAAGTAGTGTCAAGAATGGTTCGAGCGATAATGGGATGGAAAACGATTCGGGTTTTTCTTTTAATAGTAATTTCTCCAAAGGTATGTAGATTTCAGGTATTCTCTCCTACAAATACGTCAGTTTTATGTAATCTTACGGAAATATTTTTCTGTGTGCATTTTTGATTTAAATACTGTTTTTGAAGAAGAGACATATTGTTTATAGTGAAGCAAACATTTAATCAGCATTTGAGGTAAAGAAGAGTTCTGAACGGCTTTTCAAATATTCAGCCGTTAAAGAATTTTGTTTTTGAACTAGAATTTTTCGTATTCAAGTCAAATTCAAGTAGTTACGTTTTTTAATGCAAAGGTAGCCATTGTTTATGGCAAAAAATTGTTTTTGTTTTTCTAATCTAACGCACAAATATTAGTCTTTAAATGTCTATTAATCAGTCAATGACATACTGATGATTCAGCCGATGATGCTGACTGGGACAATCAAGACGGTATAGTTTTGGCGATAGATTCAGATACGGATTACAATCCTGTTGGAATGACTGAAGTAACGCAACGAAAACGACGTAATCATCGAAGAAGGGTGAAAAGAAAATTCAGAAAAAGGAAGAAAAGAAAAGGTACAGGGAAAAAAGGTGTGAAACATCATGATCGTCAGAGAGAAGGTGTTTCTGAGAAAAATGTTGTGAGAGAAAACAGGCGAAGGACGAACATACGGAAAAGCAAGGTAATTGCTGATTTACGTTGCAGTTTTCGTAAGAAATATATACCGTAAGAAATATATACTATTTTAAATATATACCGTTTGCTTTAACCGTTTTCTTTAATGAAAGTAGTATTTGAGTGTATCCATCATTCAATAATTGAGGATGTTGTCCTATGACAGGAGAATGTTGTCTTGAGGATGGGTGCGAAGTCAGTGACATATATCAGTTATAGCTTATTTTTTAGGGTATAACTGGAGCTCAGAGACGACTGGTTGAAGCTATACGTTTGAATTCTTTGGTTGGTCGACAGAAAAAACGGGGAAACACGCGGTATGCAGAACTGTCTCAATTTTGATTGAGATTAAGGATCTGGCATAGCCATATTAAAGGAATATTTTTCTTAATTATGTAAAGGGGTTTAATAAAAAAATTTGCTCGTGCCTTATTAAAATGTTTTTGCTACTAGTACAGATAAGGCTGGTCGGCTAATGTCGTAGGTTTTGAGACTTGGTGGTACTAGTGGATTGAAATCAGCATTTCTTCAGTTCTGGATTTTCAGATATTTCATGTCAAATTCCATTTGTCGGAGATCATTAAATACACTTATGCTTTCCATCAGAAGCAGCGATGACTTGGATGAACCAGTCGAAACGTCGTATATTTTAGGATTCTTTGCATTTTTTTTAGACTTTAATGCACTTTTGTATCCGATTTTACTTTTTTCTGTATCAGTTTATTGTATCGCTAAATATCTTGATTTCTGTTTTTACAGGAATATGCTGTTGACAAAGCATCTGAATAATAAAATATCCAATGAAAAGCCCGTGTAAGTTTGTTTTCACAGATGTTTTTTAAGTAAGTCAATTTCTAATTCACCTTTTCAATATGTTTTCTATAAACATGGAGTTTAAGAGAAGAAACAGATTTAATTACTCCAATTATGCTCGAACAAGCAAAAACTTTGGCACCTGCTCGATATCAGCGCATCTTACGTGACGGCACAATTGGTGAAAGTGAGGAAGTCATCAAGCAAAGAAAAAAATTAATTGACGAAAAACTCGTGACTTATAACGAACTAATTTTTTCGGAAGGCATAAAGGTCAGTTTGCCAATTTAGATTTGAATCCTCTTTAGTTTCGTTGATTTTAACTACAGTTGTCATCTTAGTCCTTTGGCATCCTACATTTCCTCGTACTTTGTTCATATTTATCTGCTGTTCATGTGCCTTAGAAGCATAATTCATCGCTCTTGTAGGTCGTGGGACTTATTTATTTTATAAAACATTTAACGTAATGTGAGAAGTTTTAGGACTAGGAAACAATATTTCGCACTCCGTATTTCAGTTTCGTAGGTAGAGCAAAGTCACGAGAAGGTGGTGTGACTTTGAATCTGATGTTTCTGCAAACTCTTATGTCACGAATTAATTGTTATAGCCATTAACGATAATATATACTTTGGTAAAACACGTTTTAGTTACTTGGTATCTTTAATATTTTTGTTTAGTTTTAATCATAGAAACAATGATTTCGTTCGTTAAAGATAATTTAAGCTTTTTAATAAAGTTTGTTAGTTGGTTTTTTCTTGAGATCCTATATCTATCTACATTTGCATATTTTTGTATTATAACTTGTATTCTCCTTCATACAAAAGAACTTGAGATGTTTAGGATATAGAAGCTGAAAATTTTGAGTAATGATTGTAATTTCCATCGCTTCTTAATGTATTATAGTAGTGTTTCATACATGTTATATTTTTGTTTTTCTGGACAGTGAAGACAAGAAGTGTAACGCTTTACTTTTTTAACCGAGTTTTATCCATATTTGTCATTCTTTCCATTTTCAAGTGATATCTGTCTTATTGCATTGTCTATTTTAATGATAGCGCACTGCGTTTTGCGTTTTAGTTCGCAAAGTAGTTCGTAAATTTATTATTAGATAGGTGAATTGCAGGTTTCAGATGAAAGCATATCAATGTATTCGGCTAGCAGCAGTCATACTGAAACGAAAGAAAAGCGGAAAAGACGCCCATCACGCTGGGGCACTCCTACTACTTCAAAAAGCTATGATAATACTATTATAACTGCTTCAATACCTCTCCCTTTGGGACCACCGTTAAAACAATCAGCGGTTTCTTTAGAAAATATACCAGTACCTTCGACAGATCAACAACCGCCACAGCCGCAAGTGACAATGCCATCAAGGCTATCTGCTCTTAATAGTTTGCTTTATAATTTTATAATTATAATTTGCTTTTCATCACGTTAAGAAATTCCAAAACTTTAATGGATAGAGCGTATTACAATTGGTCTCTCATAGATGTGCTTACATGGTGGACACATGTTGGATATTTCGTAACATAAGTAATATATGTATCAAAATGTAAAAAATTTACGTAGCGAAATGTAAAAAAAAGTTTCGTCGTTACTGTAGAATCTAACTGCACATTTGTAGCTGCTCCTTCTACTTCTTTTGCGCTCAAATCGGCATCGATACCATCATTTGGAATGCCTGCTGGACAGCCGCAGATCAGTTTGGCTCCGTTTGCTGGTTCAGGTCTAGGTCAACAACCTCTTGGTTTGAATCAGCAGTCTTTGGTTGCTCTAGGACAACAACCAGTACCAGGTTTAAGCCAAACTCAGTTAACATCTATTGGACAAGGATCATTAGTTCAAATGCAGCCGTCTTTTTTGCCGAATTTCTTCTTACCACCGCTGAATTTAGGTGCAAGTAAGTTCAGCTTTTTTTTAACGTATATTAGAACTTTTTTCACATGAAAGTCCTGAAATTGAATAATGGGCTAGAACATATTTATATGTTGGTTTTATGGTAATGAACTTTTGATTTGCATGTGCTCGATTAATCACCATCATTCTTTGAAGCGGATTTTTTAGTGAACGGTTTATTGGCAGCAGGTTTACTTGCAAATAACAATCCATTGGCAGCTCCGCCGATAACTCAACCACTAAGTCAACCATCTTCTGCAACCATGACTCCTTTTGTGTTGAATCCAGTGCAGCTTTCAGCAGCCTCAGCTCAGCAACTGAATCAACATTTTGTAAATTTGGCAACAACACTACGAAATGTAGATGCAGCTGCTGATTCCGCACATTTGTCTCAGCAACCTCCTAAACAGCCGGAGGGTGTTCCGCCACCTCCGCCGGTCATGAAGACATCAGAATCCACATCCAGCAATATATCTTTATGCGAACCATTGGCTGAAAAAATCAGAAAATTAATTGAAGCTAGTAATGTAAGACCTCTATGCGACTCAAGTGTCGAAAATGGTATCACAAAAGTTGGTGTTGGAGTAGATGTGCGTTTTTCTTTCTTTTTGTTCCTAAATTTCTCACTCTGTATATATTTACATTTCATTTTATTTCACTTTAACAGTTTTATAAGTAAACTGATTAGTTACCTTTATATAATGGTGATTCTTTGTTTGAGGATGAAATAAACAATGTGGCGCTGTATGATGTTTCAAAAGTGGGCGAGTCGGGGCGTAAAAGCGCCAGCGCAGACGACGAAGAAACTGGCGAGGCTATCAGAGGAAAAAAATTTCACAAAAATGGTGCAATGTTTGAGGAAGCTCGACGAATGCTTTCTTCTTCACTTAAGAAAGCTTACAGGTATGCGGCTTTCCAAGATATGAAGTTCTTTTGTGCTAGTTAGATTTCTAAGAGATAAAGTGATTACCTGAAATGCGTTATTTGTTTATATTTCTGTTTATTCCCACCCGTTTTTAGATTGAAGCAAATTACTAAACAAGAATATAAGGAAATAATGAAGAAAGGTGTGACGGCGTTATCTCAGCGCACAAAACTGGATCAAAGAAAAGTGGATGAGTATGCAGCAAAGTATGTAGAGTGCGTTATACACCGTCGTAAGAAACGGCACTGAGCTTAGCACTCAGTCTTTTTGCGGTACTATATGCAATTTTCCAACATAGATGTTAAAAGGGGTAATATAGATTGGCCGCGTATTTTAACGATGGCGTATGCATGCTTTATTGCGAAAGGGCATTTATGCGGTATTTCCAGGTATTTATAGAAAGGTGAGCACAATATTTTAGGTCTCCCAAACTTTGCACTGCTTTACTCTAAATGCATTTTTTGGTTAGGCTTTATTCAAGCAGTTGTGAATGCGCATGCTTGTGTCCTTGCTTATTCAGGTACCTTCAACAAGCAGCTGAGCAATATTTCGTCCTGATTTTGTAATTTCAATTGCCAAGTATAACCTAACATAAATATGACATTGTGTTGTTCTATTTCACCATCTTATTATGGATGTAAATTATGCAATAAATTTTGTATTTACTAATGGAATTGCATTCGGTTTTTGATTGTATTGAGCAATGATTGCTGATTAAGGAACATTTCTATTACATATTTTTTCAGTTTCTCCGTTTAAGTCAAGATATCTCTCACACACTGTTCTTTGAGAATGGGCTCAGTGTGCATCCTATCAATTTCATTCGATTTTTCAGTCACTGCAAAACAAAACCAAAATGTCGGAAAAGCGATTACTCAGCACACATTATATCTCAGGAATGAATACATATTAATGAAATATTTGCAGAGATTTCTAGTTATTTCTCTAAAGTTATAACTTATCTGAATAATTATCACTTTTACCTTAAAATGCAGCAGAGGATATGTCATAAGAATCCTTCGTTTATCATAAATTTAAATAATGCTCGCTTTAATCTTTGATATTTGATATCTTGAATCACTGCAAACAGTTCGCTTCTGGGAAATTGTCATCATGTTTGTCAACAAATTTGGATCATTGATTTAGTCTTTGATGTTTTAAATCGCTGTGTAATAGGTTCCACAGTGAAATCTCATGCAAGAAACATACTGCTGACCCCTACATACTCTCCCACCCAAATCAACAATTCTTAACCAATCATCAACAAAACAGGATTCCTACATCAACTGATTCAAGGATCACAACATTGCAGTCGATAAACCAGAGGATATGTTCTCGAAAACTCTATTTCTTAAAAAGGGGATCCAACCCAATCAAAATATCTTGATAATAGTTTTGTGGGAGGACCACGTACACTCCGGCTTAGATTTCCAAAAACCCAAAATGTTTGTAACTGAAGCCCATTGTACAGTGTAGTTTGATCAATTTAAGCCAGAGAAATTTTACCTTCCGGAAAAAGTCTGCAGCATATATGTAGGGGAAGTGCGGCGGAGCATGCAACGGATTTTGTGAATAATAGCTTTCCTGTGTTGTGTTGTAGAGGCTGAAAAATCTTTCATCAAAACATCCAGTTGGTGCAATACATGCAAATTTGTTATAAATTCGTATAAAATGCGAAAGAACAGCAAACGTGAGAATTCGTCCATAAAAACTGAGAACAAAATTGTGACGACGCGATGGTGCGGAAATATCGCGGCAGATCAGTGAAGTCATACGTTATCAGACGAGAGGAGCGAAATGAAATACGGCGTTGGGTTCGTTCTCCGGGTCAATCTTTCGTAACTCCGGCAGTGGCATGCGAGGTCTCGTTAACTGTTCCTCTTCCCACAGCACACTGCAAAAAATCGTTCACTACCACAGGATAAAAAAAAGAACATGGACAGAACCGGGAAAAATAATTTTGTATTCGTTAGAATTATACATTGCGATGGTTACGGAAAAGTCTCCAACATACCGCTTGAAATGTTCCATTTCCAGTTCAAGAGGATCAAGAAATTCCAGTTCACTGTCAGGACGTGGTTTAAATGCTTCATGTGGATCAAACTTCATTTCTGCGATTGCGATAGCAATGCGTGGGTCACCTGGTTCAAAAATCATCGGATTCTGGTTGCGAAAAATCTCATCTTCTTTTGCAAAAGCTGCAAGCTTTCGCGTTTCCGAATCATAATCTGCCAGTGGATTCGATGACGAAAGAAATGTTTTAGACGCTTTATTTCTTGGACGAACTGCATTCGTGAACTGAACGGAACCAGGATAAGCTCCACCGATCTTAATCTTCAATATAAATAACACTAAAATTATGTATGGAACACCACAAAAACTCAGAGCATGATAAAGTTAAGTTACACCAGGCAGAGTTTCGATCCTAAGCCCAAGTAAACATAACTATATTTGAAACTTGATTTTTTTCATAGATTCATGTCGATATGTCCTTTATAAGTCCGAAATGTTGATATTTCTACAAAGTATGAAATTTGCGAACTCGTTTCCTCGTGACCAATCCTCTCCAATAAACGTACTTTCCCATAATTCAATAAAGGAGTAAGGAAAATAGAGAAGATTAGTACAGCTTACCTTGTTTGATTGTGCAGTGTTATTTACGTTTCCCGTAGTGCTCATACCATTTTGATGATTGACCAGAAACTGTGCATTTATACACTGTGGCGATTTCCGCATTTTGTTGGCAACGATACCCTGCTCGAGAGAAGGAAAATTAAATAAATCTAATTTAGACATGGATAAGCTATAAGAAATTATATTACTTACAGAAAGAGGGACATTTGGTAAACGTTGTTTTGGACAGAAGGGAGAATCAGGAAGCGTAAATCCCTGTGCAGTGATGTTAGTACTCAAAGTATTTTGCCTTGTGCCGTTACTACTATACGAATTATTTTGTAAAAGAGCATTCATAACATCGAGAGATGACACTTGAGTTGTACTGGTGCTTCCTTTGCATGAGGCAACATCTAGTGGTGGACCACAAAGAGGCTGCTTGAAAGACAAAGATGGTAAAGATGGGGAGAATGATGATAATGAAGTTTCTGACGCGTGACGAGGCAGTTTCTGAAATCCAAAACAGGAAAAATTTGTGGCGGTCTGGAAAGATTTCGCGTCAAGTACAGGGAGTGGAAAAATTAGTACAGCTCTTTGTAACATATTAGTTAATGGTACATTAAATGGTGATGGAACTGAATGTTGACCCGATATATGAACATTATCATCAATTCCAATTTGACAGTTCCTTCCTTCATAAGTTGGAGGAGTTTGTAGTGGACGCAAAACTGCATCCTGAGCAAAGTTGAAAAACGTTGCTGACATTAAGGGAGTATTTTGGTCCGGCAAAGACGCAAAACATTGATTTAATCCATTGATTAGGTAAACTCGATGTTGTTCTCCAAAATATGTGTAATAATCAACTCCTCCTTGGTATGTTCCAAAGCCTATGTTTGCTTGTGAAGGAGGGAATGCCGCTATAGAAGGAAAAGAAAATCCTTGAGATATATTTGTGTCAGAAGATCCAGCTGATTGCATTTCTGGTATCTCAGACAGACTTATTTTAGGAAACGAAGACGTCTTAAAAGGGAGTTCTATAATCGCACAATTTACGTCTGGAAGTTGAGACCTGAGTTCCATATCGGATAGAATTGTAGAATCTCCACTTACAGTTATAGCTATTGAAGAGTTATCTGATCCCTTGTCCAGTGGCAGCTTTGTAGCTGGTTGAATATCTAGACTCATTCCCTCACTTTCGTGATCTTCTGTTTTTGAAAGCACTATTGTGTAGTTGATTGGTAATGTTTTTTCAGATTTCATTGCACTGTTTTCATTTTCCGAATTTTCGTTACCATCCTTTTTTACCACTGAATCGGCTTGTATAACCTCATTCTTCGTGGATGCATTTTCTTTTTCATTTTCTCTCTTTTCTTCTATTTCAGATCGATTTGGAACACCCTCACTCTTTTTTGTTTCTTCCTTATTTTGTACCTTTGCTCGTCCATCTTTGGAGACACAAACTTGCTCCTTTGCCGGTCCCAGTTGTTTGAACTTCGAACCACATTTTGGATCACTCCAATATTCAAACTCTAAAACCGGTTCCTTCCGAACTTCAACTTCTTGACTTTCTGATAATTGCAATCCATTTTCTTTTTTTCGATCGCGACCATCTTTCTGTTTTCTTCCTCGTACTCGGTCCTGCAATAATCTACTGCATCAAAAATCGCACTCCTGCAGACAAATTTATAACTTATCGAGTATTTTTTTTAATTGTTTTACGAATAATCTGATACACATTCAAGCAAGAAAGAGAGATCAGTGTCCGAAGTCCATTTCGCTTTATTTTTGATTGGAACAGAAACATAATTGAGATCCACACTACGAAATTGATGGAAATACAACAAATAAAAGCGCAATTTTAATTTCCTTTAGCTGCCTTAAGTATCTAATGTAATTAGAGAACATTTACGGGAACAAACCGCTTTCTTTTTCTTTGCTTCAGGTTTGCTCTGTTTTTCTTTCTTCACCTCTTGTCGCGCCGCTTGTTGTTCTTTTTTCTTTCTTAGAAGTTCAGCTTCAATGATTTTCTTTTGCTCTTCTTTGAGTTTTCGTTCCCTGTCCTGTCTTTCCTTTTCTTCCTGAAATCATTGGTATAATTTTAAACGTCAAAATGCACAAAATGTAAAACGTTGTCGCCAACGAAAAACTGTTAGTGATTAACAGAGATACACGGAATGATTTATCTTTATATTTGTAGCAAATTTAAAAAGACAAAACAGATTGTCTTCAATAACAGAAATTGGAGGTTGAAATCAGGAAATCCAAGTAAAGAAAACGGCCACTTAGCCGTCTGCAAAAAAAATCATGTGATCATTCAGCATCCAAATCAGGAGCAGCAGCCTAATAGCCGAAAGAATACGTTGATGTAGAATACGATACGATTGAAAAAATTTTCCGAATCCTTTCTCAACCTTTTCTTCTAGTGGTATTCATAATCTAGAATCTCTAGCATAGAAAAAGACAAGCATAGTCAAGCCAAATCAAAATTCCAACTTGTTTTCGGAGTTTTTGTCGAGCTCGTTTAGCAGCTTTGCTTGCTGCAGCTTGTGCCGCTGCAGTATCTTTTTCGTTAATGTATTCCAATATTTCTTCAATTGAAGTGTCAGGAATAACAGCGGGCAATTTTTTAGATTCCTGATTGGCGGTAGCGCAGGTTAATTTTTCCTCCACACTTTTCGCATCTGTTCCACCGTGCTAAAATGCTATTGGTAACTGCATGAAATAGAAATTGGATTTAATAGCTTCATAATATAAAAGATAGACGAAATAAGAATACGAATATCGTTAATAACTTAAAATACCCAACAACATCTCCTCAAAAATTTACCTTTATTTTAATAAACGGTATGATTTCAATTTCATTCATATAATAACCAAATATTGAACAACTAAAAATAACCTCTTGCACACTTCGACGTTTTAACTTCATCCGAAGCCTTTCCCTGATTTGCGCACGGCCTGATTTAACACTTTCTGTGGCAGCATGTCCAAACATCTCACAATAACAACAATCACAGTGCCCGTGTCGCCCATCTCGACCTGTTCCAGGAACTGTTCTTTTAATTTTTGTCTGAAACTAATACTAAAGCTAATAATACAAATGGAGGTATGGAGCAAAAAAAAAAGATGCTACAGAATTATTCAAGCAGACCCAAATTTATGCCGAATTATGCTTATGTAAACAAGAAGTTGAAAACTGAAAAGCAATTTCCTTATACAAAAAATTTACTTTATTGTCGCAAGAATGATGACGATGTGGATGTTGTTCATCGGGAACTTCGCAATCAGTCCATTCTTCATCTGTGTCCTGAAGGAAATTAAAGTCTGTACACAAGTTTCGATTTTCTCACAGTGAGAGTAGAGAAACCTGACCCTCATTGTATTCACACAATATAAATGTACGACCAAATGGTAAATATAATAAACGGTTTGAAAGCTAACCTCGTCGTCTTCATCTGTCAGATCATCGATATTATCTGTTTGGTAGCCAAATAATTCTTCTTTCGAATCTCTGAACTCACTTTCAACTCGCTTACCATCATCGTATTTACAATTATCTTTAGTAGATATACCTGAATCATTACTTCCAGAAAAATAAATAGAAACTTGCCACTAATGCCGTAACTCTTTGTGATGGAAATCGAAGTATTATACTAAATCTCATTACATATTTGTAGCTCACTTTACAGAACGTTTAAGATTTTTTATTTGATCATAAAAGGCAATTTTTATTTGCTTTTTTTTAATTTCACCATCGTAATATCAAATATTAGGAATGAGAAATATCTTTGCTCCCAAAAACATAAGATGGAAGATACACCTGTTTTATGTCGCTTCAGTCCGATAGCATGCTTTAGAAGCTTTTTGAGCTTTCCCTCTTCATGTAATTTCCGTATTTCTTCAGGAAAGGTATTAATATCAAATTCACCCAAATCAACGCTAAAATCAATAGCTGTTCCCGAATTAGACATCGAATCCAGATGATTATCTATCTTGCAGGCAGTCGTTTTCGCCGTTTTTCGCTGAAAAAAATTCAATACCGAAATGTTAATTCTAACGTTTCCCGTCTTTTCTGCATAAACATCCCCAAACAAACCTTTTCGACGTTGAGTATTTTGTTGATATCAAACGCAGTTTTTTTATTAGTAAACTGTTTAGCGATCGCAGAAGCCAACGTTTGCTTGGACCTGAATTGTGCTAAATTCTCATGTTCGACTTTTCTTGGCGATGATTTTGCTTTTTTATCCATTGAACTCGAAGGAAAGGACGTAGCAAAACTGACCATAGTTCCTTTAAAAATCCGGATTTAAAATCCAAATACCATTATGTCAAATAATATAAACTCACCAACAACAGCTGCATCAAGCATATTATTGGAAAATGGACGCATTATTACTTACTGGTCTCCGGAATGCTTATCATTTCTCTATCATTTCCTTTTTCTTGCTGAGAAGTTTTTGCGATCGACTTTCGGTTAACAATTTTCCGTGGTGAAGACCTAGAATAGATTAGCTTTCAAAAGACTCACAAGATAATACTAAATAAATTGATAATCACGATTTCAAACCATTAAACCATATCATTACTACAATCTAAAAGACCCACCCATCCTTAGTATGACATAGTAGACAAAAGTCGACATTAAAATAGCGAGAGTTAGGGAATGTGATTTTTACAACCGCTCAACTCAATAATATCACATACAATACCGTATTAATAAAAAAGTATCTAAAATACATAACGGAATATTTTTCACACATTTCCATATTCTATTTCCCTCATCCTACTACATAATTTTTCATGTAAATTTTCCGACATACTGATTCAAAAGCATTGATGCATTAATTTTTTTTAAGTGTTGATTACTCGCTTCCTTATCAAAGAATAATTAAAATTAGTAACTGATCAACCAGGTTCTGTATACATATTAACATTTACCCACGCCCTATGCTCAATAGTAAACAAATGTGATCTATCCAAAAGCGCGAAAATCTCGAGCGGAAAAAAAACTGGCTAAGAATACGGAAATAGCTAGGTATGATGTATGTTAATTTAAAGTATTGAGAGTGACATGATCATAACAGATATGTGAAAACAGAAATGTCTTACTTCTCTTCATCTTCGATGCCAGTTCTGAGGTCAAGAGCTTCGCTTTCTTTCGTCTGCTCTTTAGATAAACATTCTCTCATACTTCCTAACAGTTGCTCCTGAAGTATGCCTTAACTAATACTTGATAACAAAAAATGAAATTTAAAAGCGAAAGTGAGATCAGCGGACTTCACAGTATCCAGCAGTTCAACGAATATGATTCATAGTTTTTAAATTTTAAAAATACACACGTGAACGATTTCGAAAAAAAACCTTATAATCCTCAGACGACCTTATTGTCCAATGTTCATCTTCGTACGATTGAACTAACCGCAATAAACTTCTTTCGCCAATCTTCTTATCCATACCTTTCATTTCACTAAGCAACTTCTCACGAGCAGACGCTATAATATATACCACCCAAAATGTACGGATAAGCGAAGTTTTCAGCACTTGCTTTGTACAAGCATCCACTCATGAAAAGGTTAAGATTGCAAAATGAAGTCGTGCTTTCAAAAACATTAATTCCGCTACCCGAAAGGGATTTTACTGCTGAAATGCCTCCGTTGTTTGCTTCGTTTTTATCAGACATAAATTTACTCTTCCTGATTAGTCGCGAAACAGGTGGTGTTAATCCAGCTTTGCGCACCATTTGCGGTTTTCCCATTGCTTTTCGTCCAAAAACCTCTAGCGCCAAATCACTTACTAAAAATATGAGTATAAACTACAATCTATAACTACTATTGAAAGAACCAATGAATTCTATATTGTAAAGGAAAAATTCATCTGATTAAACGAGAAATGGCTACTTAATAGTTAAAACTTATTTTACACTCATACAAGATAATGAAAGTTAAAATTTTTACCAGCATTATCTGTTGATAAAACAGCGCAATATCTTCGAGCCATTTCCCTAAGTGGTAGGCTATCTGGCCCGGATATATGGCAACTATCCAAGCTGAAAACAAACGAAAAAATGCATCACAGAAGAGAGCAGTTTTTATATCTAAATACGATCGTACAATGTAGATGCGGACAATGTTAATCTAAATGTTCCCTCTTTACCATGCTGTTTTTTCTTCTCTTCTCTCTCTCACTTTCTCTATCAAGATGAAATGAACTAACCATTCATTCGATTCTAGAAATGATGTCGAAGATGTTTCATAATCAGATTCTGTCTCATCGCTATCCCCTTTTACATTACTTCCCGTTTTCTTTATTTTGAACTTCTTCACATTTATATTACTCACTGATGCAATTGTAAAACCCTTCAAAAGTCGGCACGAAAAAATTGCAATGGAAAATTAAAAAAGAACCAATAATTATTCCACAGGGAGAATTTATACTTACTTTTCCAACTCAAATTCTACGGACGATAAAACTATAATGAAAATGTGATTGCTATCATGAATCGAACTTACAGACTTTCTCTCCGAGCGAAGATTTGCTTTCTTCATTAACAATGAACCCTTCACTCTATGTTTATCACCCCCTCCCATTGTGTCCGCTTTCTCATCACTGATAACTGGAAAACTATAAACATAAAAACAGATGAAAGAAAAAGAACAAAAGCTTTCTTCAAACACAAGAAATAAAACGATTATTTTCGAGATAACCTGAAGTTCTTCGTACATCATTACTTTCAAATTCGCAAATCGGCGACGATTCCAATCTAAAAAATATTCCGGGCGTTTCAACATTTTGAAATAAAAGCTGAACACAAATCCCAAAAATTAGAGGAAGCAAATGATAAACTTTAAAACACCAAAAAAAAAGTTTTCCCACCTGTGACCTTTTGGTATCAGTTCGCATGCTTTTTTGACAATTTCTTGATATTTCCCACTATTTGTTAAATCAGGCAAATCACTAGCGTCAGTTGCGTATTCCTCTCCTTGGTCTGAAAATTTATTGCAAAATTTGATAAATTAAAGATTCATATATATCAAACGAGGATTTAAGAGCAAACCGGCAATATACCGGACTTCATTTTCAAATATTTCCATTGTATACCTGTCCGATTATTTAATGAACCACAATTGTTGCAAATGCCTTTTTTTTCACAAAGACAATGGCCCTGATAATTGATGTCTTCTAAATAACCATATGGTACCTGCCAATCGCCCCAAGCTGTTTCTTTTTTCTAAACATTAATTCCCGTAAATGGACACATTACTGAAAAGTTGACAGAATTTTTCTTGATAATATGCGTACACTATAGACATTCTTGAATTCCAATTTTTTGTCCCAGAATTCTAATTTGCTCGAATAAAGATACCATTGATGGTACTAATGTGTTAATAATTAGAAAATATTCTAATGACAACACATGAAAAAGAAAAAAAATAAAAATGGTACATTATGATGATCATGCACGGTGAACAGCGCTCTTGCAGTCTGAAATTGCAAACTATGATTAGGAGATACTTAATATTTGGGAGAGATGATATTTTTTGTTGCGAATGTTCTGAATTCGAATCTCTTTATCATCTCTACTAGTGTAATTGCTCACAGGCTGTAAAAATTAAGCTCAGTTATAAGGAAAACTTCATACAATAATTGTAAACGCATTTTTTGACAAAAAAGTAGACAAATTTAGTGGTGAATTCCGAACCCAGATTAAATTACTTATATCCTCGCTATCAATTAGTAAACCGCAGGTGATGATATGCGAAATTCGACATTCATCGCAAGAGCAGTGTCGAAGAGTGCATCGCTTGCATCGTATACAAGGCAACACCTCGCCATTTTCATCTGAAAATTTTTATTATGTCAATCCAGTTACAATGCAAAATGAGAAGAAATATCCCTACAGATGAATAATTCAAAACCATGCTACCTCAGAAATAAAACTGTAAACAAATTATGAGACTTGATCATTAGAAATGTATGACAAAATCTTTTAACAGAAATTGCACAAATACTTTCTGAAAGGATGCACGAGTACTCACAAAAACTAACCAATGCAAACAGAAGTTGTGGGTCCCTCCTCAATGAGTTCATGTATTCTTTCTGACACACTAATGTCGTCAGCTTCCAAACCGCTATTGTCACTGAAATGATGTTATTTGGATAATATAACTAAAAGCACAAAATTAAATTAATGCAGTGTAAAAAATGTATTTAAGAGAACTCCTTGTAAAGTTTATTTTCGAGCATTTTTACATAAAAGATCCTCAAAAATAAGTTGCATGAACGGTCAAAATAAAACTGCAAGTCACATGCTAAACCCAGAAATCACAAAAATTAATAATTAATGGTAACATTCTCAAAATTTCCGTTCAGCTTTACAGTTGATTTTGCTTTGAGTTGCATCTACATTGGCCAAGATCACATAATATTTCTGCAGGCTCATGAAGTATTCAGTGCATGCATTTGCAGTGCTTTAACACGGTACAGTAGTTGCCAATTCCTTGTTAGATTATCTTAGTCCTCCTTATGAGAGCAATGTGATTTTAAACCACAGTATATTATAAAATACTGAAATATATGAAATTAAGTAGGAATTACCATTTATCATCTATTAAGTCAGTTAAATTTCCAAGAGCAGTTAAATCAGATTGCCATTGGTGATACTGAATTTTTCGTAAAAAACAATTGCGGATCATTTTCCGCTGGCTTTTGAAAAATTCCAAATCTTCTTTGAACAATTCATCTTTGGCTTTGTGCTTAATCTGAAAAGACTGATCGAAATCTTGATGTTATTGAAATAAAATGGGCTAGGAATTTAAAGTTTCAACTTTTCAATTTAAGCTCACCAGTTGAAGAGTAGAGGGCCTTAATTTAGCATCACTTCATGAATTCCCTAAAAAGATGATTGGATTTTTGGCACAACTTACATGGTTAATAACTTTTTGCTGTTCGGTATACAATACGATATTTGCATTGGCCTTTTTAAATATTTCTCTGCTTGTAACCATTAATTTATGAAAAATGCGAAAACTTTGAGCAAGTTCAAGCGCGCCTTGGGGAATGTCTGAACGACTAGCTTCAGTGCAAGCTAGATGTCGGTAATATTCTTCATCTTCATTATCAAGCACTATCAATTTACACCTGTCAAACAGTTTACACTTAATATTAAAATTAGTCAAGGAATCTGAACAAGTTACCTTCTGCCACTTTGTGCAGCATTTATATTACAAAGATTTTAACAGTATCTGCTCTCAGTAGTCAAAAACAAAGACTGGTTATAAAGAACGAAATCGAAGTGAGATATGTGTAACGCTCTGAAAAATTGACCCTACGACTCTTGTCGAGCCTATTGTGACCCAGCTATGTCTATATTATAGAGTGCATTCAAATTGCTTCTCCCAACACTATGTTAATTTAGAATTCCGTGGAATTTTACTGGATACCTTATTACATGGTTACATAAAACATTGGAACACGTGAAATATTGACTGCATGAGTATGAAACCTTCAAGTGTAAAAACGTTACTGCGCGTTGATTGGCTAAAATAAGTGGCTTTTAACTAACGAAAATCAGACCGCGATAAAGAGGATGGCTTAACAGTGGTATCCATCTTTCAGGGTCTAAAATTTCATTACCGATGCGTAGCTGACCACATTCTATATTTTGGGGAAACAGCTGAAGTTATAAAGTTAACATGAAGCAAACAGGTCAATCACGAGTCTAAAAATATTTGTAAAATCAGATGAAAATGATTTTAATGAGACAAAGTTTCTCAAACAGTACTAACTATTGATTAGCGCAATTTGTGAAAATACTACATAATAAATTAACCTACTTGAGAGCATTTTCTAGACTGGGTAGATAATTTAACAAAAGATCATCTTGGTAAATGACTCGATCGAAAATATGATGATTCACGACTTTCCAGCTAATGCCGAATTGCGAAAGGTAATCTTCGTCCTGAATGAATGTCGGATAACTGATAAGTACAATGCAGAATAGGAGGTACGATACAACAGTTAATCATGGTTTTTATTTTAAATTTGAGGAATTTTCCTTTTTCGCGACTATAATCTTTTTGCAAACATTACAAACTTTTAAAAAATGCTTTCATAAATCATATGCTCCAACACTGATTTTTTTTGTACCCACAGATACCCAGCAGAGAACTCACCAATTAAAATTATTACATATTTTTTACTTGTCTCTGTCTCTATTTTCATTTATCCAAATAATTTTATTTTATAAATAATTTACTTAAATAATTAAACGAAAAAACAACTTACTAAGACAGCTAATAGAGGCGACATATTCCTTGCAGTTTCCTGCTGGCAAGAAAAGCGATCGAGTAAGGTTTTGACAAAAAGTTTAGCACGTTCAAGCTCCATTTGCTCCTTACTAGCACCGGCTTCATAAAGCTGCAACCTGGGAGTAACGGATCCATTTTATAATGTTGAAACTTCTTCTAAGGAGAACAAAAGTGCAAGTGGATACTCTCTAAAACTAGTGAAACCTGAATAAGAGTAGGTACAACTTGAGGGGCCACTAATATCTGCCATAAGTCGTCTGATTTCAGATTCATGACGTATTCGTGTCCAATACTCTCCAATCGTTTGTACAATTGATGAGGATCGTTTTCAGCCAATCTGAACAATATTTTACTTGAAAAAGCATGTGAAAATTATTATTCCGTAAATTTGTGTATGCACTGTGCTATTCAAATTACATCATGCATGTCATGATTGTTTAATAAGAGGATTTGTGACTTCATCAAACGATGATGATAAAAATATTCTTCAAACCTTGTTGAGCTATTGAAATTAAGGATAACATGACTTTGTTCATAAGTATTAGCTTACATCGTAACATTCCGTTTAATTTTGTCCACATCGAATCGCTTTCCTTTCGATGACGTCATGTTGGCATTTAGACCGTCACGGAACATCTGTCGAATATTTTGACGTAAATCATGCCAACATCTTTGCAGCATTTCGATCTCCTTCCGTCGTTCTTCATCCGTAAGTCTAAATAATTTCTGTAGTTAGGGAATAAGAACATTTCAACCATAGCGAATTAATCTGAAATACTTCCAGAATGAAAAGTAGCAATATTAATAAATGTGGACAACAGATTGCGAAGATTGCCACCACTTTTTAGAAAACTTTTGGAAGTCTTAGAAATATGTTAAATAGTTGGGGGAAGATTACTGAAATTTAAAATTATACATACTGTTGTCGAACATAGTTTTGACATTTGCAGTGATCATAAGCACTAAAATCAGGGCTCGGGCAACCTATCGATAGTGATCGTGTTTCATCATTATTCTGAAATCATATCGTTCTTTATAAAATGTGACTGGTAAAATATTCGGAAGTTTCAGGAGCCAAAAGGAAAAATCCGGTAAACTCCAGAAGCCAAACATGGTTTTCTTGGTTCTACTGAATAAATCGACTTAATTACACTTAGAGAAGGGAAATGTAATGCATTTGCTATATAATGTCATGTACAACTGTGTAACTGAGAAATGATTTGAATAAATTATCTAACTTGAATATTATATGCAATTGTTTTTTTATTTCATGCAAGTGTCCGGAAAGCGCGTTATTTCTTGGGAATTTCTTGGAAGCCAAATCCAAAACCCAAAGGATTGTTTTCAAATGCAATTCATGTTAAACTATATGGAAGATTTGAAAGTAAACAATATTGTTAACGGTATTACATGATTAAATCTTATGACTGCGAAAATGTATACAAAACATGAAGCAAAAAGGCAAAACAACTGCGTAATTTTCATGACACTTCTAAAGTAGCTTCTAACTCTACGACTGTCCCTTTTCGTTCTCCATGTAATCATCACAAATGTAATAAGCCTAGAACCTAACACTTTTGACGTTGAATAGGCAAAATTAATGTTTTAAATGATGTAGAATAAATTGTAAATAGGATGTTACTAACTCACTTCCATAGAACTCATCTGAAACGTTGACCCGGCATCACTGCAAGGGAATCTGCGTTTACAAAGAAGGTATGTAATGCTAAATTTTAGTATTCCACCACCAATCACTGGACGAAGCGAAACAGCCGCTAGACGGTGTCTGGCTCGAGAAACACCATTCTCCACCTCACGTTTCTGAAATACCACCGCTTAGGTCCACTATCAGGTATTTTCAATTTCAGCCACAATTCATACAGAGATAGTCCTATTCGATGAATTTGAGAGAACGCCAGAAATCTGACCAAGTATCTCTAGACAATTTTCGAAAGTAGAAATGCAGTCCTACCAGTAATGATATATCATATGCAAAAGTCTGAATAATACTGCGCAAAAACACTCGAAAAAAAAATTTTAGATCCTTCATGATTAGATTTTTCAACATGGAAACCTTCAGCTAATAGTCAATCAGAAACGTTCTTGGATAGAATCTTCGCATAACAAACTCTTCCGAAATAATGATATTGAGATATACAGTACGGAAAGAGAAAAATAAGGAAACGATTGCAAAAGAAATGGAAATGATAAGTAAGAAAAACAAAGACATTAAGTCACAGTCACTGAAGTCTTCTGTAATAAGTTTGTCATCATTAATCATTATCTAAAAGTGATATCTGAAGCATTCAGCGATAAATCAATTTGGTATACGTCTGAGTTACTGACTGCACCAAAATTTGTGCTGCGGTAGATAAACGCTATGACACAAAACATTGGAAAATCCCTTTTTTGGACTGTGGTCGCGAAAAATTCCCATTTGTATCATCTTATTTAGTGATTCAGCATGGTCCATGCTTCATAATATTGGTTTGACAAAACTCATTCAAATCATGCGACAGGACACTGGTAAACTTCGGCCAAAAAATGAAAGGTTATTTATTGGATTTCGATTATATACTGGTATGAATCTTCTGAATATTTGTGGGTGCTTTCCTTTACATTTTTCTTGTGTAATTTGCACTCAATATTTCGCTCATCACAGCTCCCAAGGCAACTGCAAAAATGTATCACATTCCAAACTATCCTGAACATTATGCGAAACTACATTAATATATAAAGCATCATGATAATTTAAGCAGTAACAATACTGCCCTCAGATATTTGGTGACTTGTTTTGATAAGCATAAAAGAGTAAGTTTCAATAGGAGTGGCAAGTAAAGGATATTCTTTATACTTGCTAGATAACGTTAACATAAAAAATCACTTTTATGAATAGCATTCAAGGCAAATTTCCGTTCTCATTCAATGTTTCTTAACAAAGCTTCCGTTTTGGCTGCTTTTCTTACACGAAGTGCAGAGAATAATACATGCGCAGATGAAAAGCAGTATACTTAATGATGAAAATTACTCAAATTGGCTATGCTGAGAAAAGAAGCATTTGCACAAGTCCTTTCAGAAATAACCATCAAATCATCTATGATTTCTGCAAAGTTCACTATGCTCAGTCCATAGAGACGAGTAACCTACATGTAAACGGCATTCACACATTATTTCACGTACGCTGAGCCTTAGCTTTATCAGAAAATCAGTAAAAAATTACAGGGAAACAGGAAAACGTAGCTAGATTGACCAAGGACATGAGCATTATGAACGTTTGTATGTGTTTGCCTATGTACGTTATGTACGGAAGAATGTATATGTAGGTGTAGGTTTGAAAGTATATGTATGTATAGATATGTTGCGTGTGTATGTGTGTGTGTGTGTATGTGTGTGTATGTGTGTGTGTATGTGT